>JAKGGE010001000.1:0-122834 GCA_023748175.1 Hoolock leuconedys | reverse complement strand
GGCTCGGCGGGCGCGGGCCTGACCTCGTCGCACCGCCTGTCAGGGACAGTCCCAGCGGAAGCATTTTTCGCTCCACAATTGGTATTTTAACAATATGAATGAAAAAAAAAAACTCAGCTGTTTTGATAGAAATAATAAACATGCCTAGGAATCATCTTCTTGAAGGGAGAGGAGGGTCTTGTTGAACTAGAAAAAACTAAATAAGCAAAGTTGATACCTAAGGACGCCCTTCTCTTTACCCTTACGTATTCTTCTCTTAACAACTTTAATTCATTTCTGACACTGTCACTAACTGAAAAACGGTCCAACTAAAAAAAAAAAAAAAAACAAAAAAAAACTGATCATAAAGGTGAGAAAAATTGTGATGTGTTCTGTCCTAATCCAAGATATCTAAACCAATTTTACTGACAGAGAAAATAAGTGAATGATGTAAATACATTAATATCGGTAACAACTCTGAAAGTAAAGTTTGCACATAACATGAAATACATAGAGAATTACTGCAGTCTCGAAGGAGAGAACCCTTGATGGGGAGTGGTAGTTAGTCAAAAAGGTGTATGAGCAAGTCATCTGTTGCAACGTGATGGGAGGAGATTTTTATGCAGGCATTCAATATCAGAGTCAGAGGTTCTAATGAATTTTGTTTTTTATCTTGAGAGTTGGAGACTAGAAGATCTAAAATAGGAAATTTTTGGCATATGCATAGATAGAATGGAAACTCTTGGCCAAAAATAACGTGCTCCAAGTCATGAAAAATAGCACACACGCACAATTAACTAGAGTTACACAAGATGGTGCCTTTTCTTTCGATTTTATTTGAACTCTTATTCTTCTCTATCTTTTGTGCTCTGTATCCTTGTTAACTCTTCAATTTTTTCCTCATCCTATGAGGTACTTTAAACATTTTATTCAATAACTCTTAAGGCAATTTTTACAATTCTGTTCACATAGAAAATTGTCATAAGCATGTTTTGTGAGTGAAAAATTCTAATTTGTAATGCATATCAAGTGAAAAGCCTCAGTTCAGCACTCGTCATATCCAAAATCTGTGTTATATAATAATGTAAAAGAAATATTTTCACACATGTAGCTCAAATGAGATTCTTACTTACATTTTTTTTTTTTTTTGAGACGGAGTCTCGCTCTGTTGCCCAGGCTGGAGTGCAGTGGCGCAATCTCGGCTCACTGCAAGCTCTACCTCCCGGGTTCATACCATTCTCCTGCCTCAGCCTCCTAAGTAGCTGGGACTACAGGTGCCCGCCACCACGCCTGGCTAATTTTTTGTATTTTTAGTGGAGACGGGGTTTCACAATGTTAGTCAGGATGGTCTTGATCTCGTGACCTCGTGATCTGCCTGCCTCGGCCTCCCAAAGTGCCGGGATTACAGGCGTGAGCCACCACGCCCGGCCTACATTTTTCAAAATTTAACTCAATCTTTTATTTTTAAAAATGTGCATGTACTGCCTGTTCAGTAATATTTTTATTTATTATTTGAAATTGGAGGTCGATGTTTTTAGATTGTTAGGAGGTCTTCACATATTTGAATGAGTTATTAAGTTGATACAACCATTTTGGAAAAATAATTATCATTATCTACTACATTTAAACACGTAATTTATGACCAGCAGTTTCAACAGAAACACCTGGATGTTCATCAGGATAGAAGCGATTGGAAAGCTCCACATTCATTCAACAAGGTGCTACACAAAACAAAAAGGAATGAATCACTGGTCCATAACATAAATAGATTTGACAAATGTAATTTTGAGTGAAATAAGCCAGAAAAAAATAAATACCGTATGCTTCCATTTATATGAAGACAAAGATAGGCAATATTAATCTATGGTAATATGTGAGACTGACTTCTTTTTCTCAGCATCAGCTGAGAGCCTGAAAAATATTTTTCTGGGGTGCTAAAAAAGTGCCAGATCTTAAAAATATTTGTACAAAAGATAATAATTTTTTTAATATAAATAGGTACAAAATACAAATATGTACAAAAATGTATTTATAAATATGTTAAACAAGATTACTATTTATAATTTATACTTCAATATAATATTTTTCACTTTTGTTGGCATTAGTAAACCATCACACTTAATAAACAGCCATTTGGAATGGTTCTTCATTTAGGTATTTCCTTGATTAAATACCAAGTAGGAACATACCTTGATTCTGAAATATAAAGAATATGATTCCATGAAAGTTTCCATGGAAACTATCTTGCATTCTAAAATATTTTTAAAAGTACTTATTTTCAAAGTTCAGTTTCCTACTTTAAACAAAAGTTGAACTAAATTACATATAAGCTAGACCCCAAAATATTCAGTAAATATCAAATGAAGGTGTGAAAGTTAAAGATTTCAATTTTTTACTAGTTAATTTATAGTGCTCTATTATTTTGCTTAATAAACAATTTTATGCTAGACATAAGCAGATTTCTCTATTCACATTATCTTTACCAAGAGCACTTCAATAAATACCATTGATTACTTGCAAAATACAGATTGTAGATTCAGAGCTCAAAACCAAAGCTCTGAGGATGTAATTCAATTAAAACAACCCATAGTTGTGAATTCACCTCACCAGTGCCCCTAAGACAAGAAGCTCTTTTTCACATCAAAGTGAATTATTTTAATTCACTTTGGATGTTAGGAATATCCTAACTCCTTTGTAATTAAAAACAAAAACAAAACTTCTCATGCTTCTTTATTCCTTAACAATCATGAGGTCTATAAAAATATGAACACAGAAGTTTGGGTCAGTTCAATGACTGAACTAAAACATTATTTCCCAACATGTCCATGTTTTACAAGATGATGTGGTTGTTATCTGTGATGTCATTGCAAAGATCTTGATGGGTTCCAAAACACTCTAAGCATCACATAAGCCATGTTATACCTGTCACCCCAAATTTACCAAACCATTTGGATTAAAACTCTCAGCAAAGACCTCTGAGGCACAAAGATCTATGAATAACTCCTTAACCCCTTTGCTCTTACTCTTCAGGTACAATTTCAAATTTTCACCTTTCCCTTTCTGCACTGACCTTGGGAAAGTCACTTTATCTCTGTGATCTAATTTTCCACATCAATAATGTATCTATACTTGGCATAGAGAGTTATAAGAATAAAATAATAACATATATGAGAGATTTCTGTGAATACTAATTGTACAGGTGGATTTTTAAATAATAGATTTAGGGCCGGGAGCAGTGGCTCACACCTGTAATACCATCAATTTGGGAAGCCAAAGCGGGTGGATCACCTGAGGTCAAGAGTTTGAGACCAGCCTGACCAACAAAGTGAAACACCATCTCTACTAAAAATACAAAAATGAGCCAGGTGTGGTGGCGGGCACCTGTAGTCCCAGCTACTCAGGAGGGTGAGACAGGAGAATTGCTTGAACCCACAAGGCAGAAGTTGCAGTAGGCCGAGATCGTGCCACTGCACTCGAGCCTGGGTGATGAAGCGAGACACCATGTAAAAAACAAACAAACAAATAAATAAATAAAATGTATTTAGGAAAACTATTATAAGAAAAAAATTGAAAGCATTAAGAACTCTATTATGGACTGAACAAAAAAAGGAGAATTGGTACCATAACTTGGTAAGTTTATTTTAATAAGCCCAATTTCTATTAGTCCCTCAGTGTTTCTTCTTGCTCCGTGAATGTATATTCCTTGCCTCTATCTTATCCCATTTTTTCTATTGTTAATGCACAGACAGTTGTCACAAGTTCTATTCTCAATGCCTGTTGCATCAGGCAATAGATGACTCTGGTTACCAACTCAGAAAAACCTCATTTTTGAGAAATGTGTGAGCTTTGACTTTGATCTCATTCAGAATATTTTGGTTCAAACGTTTTTTTTGTGTGTGTGTTTTTTTTTTTTTTTTTTTTTTTTTTTTTTTTTTTTTTTTTTTTTTTTTTTTTTTTTTTTTTTTTTTTTTTTTTTTTTTTTTTTTTTTTTTTTTTTTTTTTTTTTTTTTTTTTTTTTTTTTTTTTTTTTTTTTTTTTTTTTTTTTTTTTTTTTTTTTTTTTTTTTTTTTTTTTTTTTTTTTTTTTTTTTTTTTTTTTTTTTTTTTTTTTTTTTTTTTTTTTTTTTTTTTTTTTTTTTTTTTTTTTTTTTTTTTTTTTTTTTTTTTTTTTTTTTTTTTTTTTTTTTTTTTTTTTTTTTTTTTTTTTTTTTTTTTTTTTTTTTTTTTTTTTTTTTTTTTTTTTTTTTTTTTTTTTTTTTTTTTTTTTTTTTTTTTTTTTTTTTTTTTTTTTTTTTTTTTTTTTTTTTATTTTTAGTAGAGACGGGGTTTCACCGTGTTAGCCAGGATGGTCTCAATCTCCTGATCTCGTGATCCGCCTGTCTCGGCCTCCCACAGTGCCAGGATTACAGGCGTGAGCCACGACGCCCGGCCCAAATGTCTTATGTTTGTGTAAATAAGAAAAGCACCTTTGAAAACTACATCTACAAATGAGAATAAGGAATAAAAAGGACAAGCCAAAGGTTATGGAACAAAATAAAACATGAAGAAAGAGAAATAGAAACACAATATTACTATATACAATATAGTAATATATTTTAAAATATGAAAAACGCTAGCAAAAAAAGCAATATGTGAACAAAAGAATTGGAGTAAAATAATAGAATTTGAAACAGCACAATCTGCTGAAAATATACAAAAGACAAATTAGGATATTTTTGAGCTCACTGTTTATAATATTAGAACATGTATATAAAAAGGAAAAGTGACTTTAAAATGTCTGGGGGCCAAGCAATATATAGTTTGTTACATTTTATTTACAAACAGTTTCTTTGACTAGGGAATCAATTTAAATTTTCTGTTTTGGAAATAATATAAATATATCATTATTTTAGACTTTTTGCTGAAAAGTTTCTTAAATATTTACAACTTTAGGATAATCAGTGTACATTTCAATATATAATGTCCTAAAAATCAAACAGCTACCAAACATTGAAGTTCTGCCTTATATAAATCATTTGCATAAAAACTGATCATTAAAAACAGTATCTAATGAACATTTTGGCCCGAATATTAATTAAAACTCAAATGATAGCATTACAAGCTAAAGATTAATTTCAATGACATGTCATTCAACCATTTTGACATAATCGACTTATAATAATCTAAAATTGACTATTTTTATGACATATTTGACCTAAATGCAAGGAAAAAAGCTTTGACTCATTCTTAATTACTCTTTCTAACCAATTGATGGCCAATAACTGAAATCAATTTCAAACCATTTTTTGTTATTTTAATCTTTTAAACATGTTTTACTTTCAGTGATTCATTTTCTAACATTCATAGCCAAAGCCCAGGCTCTACCCATCTTTGTCTACCTTAATGACTTTGTCAATTGTTGGCATACACTGGGTCTTAAAAACTTGTGTTTCTTCCGAATTAATTAATGAAGTAGAATTGCTCTGATAGGGTTTCGTATACCATTACCTCCAAAAGAGTACATTAGAAGTATTAGAAAATACTGATATTTATGAACAGATATTTATCTTATGATACAAAGAGCTAGAGCTGTTTTATTTTCTGTAAAACTAAGAATAACTTCTTGATAACATAGCTTCACAAAAAGAAAACCCAACATATTTGCATAAATAATTCTCTGAAATAACTATGTGAGTTTGTGTCTTTTTATATACGTGTAGATATACATATACTTACACATCTATACATATATATGTAACATAAAGGATATGAACATTAGGACTGTTTAATGTCTATTTGTCTTGGAAAGAAAAATATACTTAAAAATATTTCTCAATTGGGATTTGTAATCGTGCCGACTTAATTGATAAACTTGGCGACTGCTCTTACGTTCTGTCTCCTTCCATAAATTTTTCAAAATACTAATTCAACAAATAAAAAGCTCTAATGTTCATTGGAAATAATTTATAGACTTTTTTAGAGCAGAGAAAAATTAAGAAAAACTTTGAAATGGTCTCAAAAAATTACTAAATATTTTCAGTGGAAAACTAAATGTTAGTTTAGCTGATTGTATGGGGTTTCTGAACCTTTCACTTTTTGTTTGTTTTACCTATTTCACAACTGTGTAAACTGCAAATAATTCCTGTCCATGAAAATGCAAATTATCCAGTGTGGATATATTTGACCGTCACCCTATGGATATTGGCTAATTTTGCTTTTATTAAGCAAATTCATTTCAGCATGAATGTCTGCCTACATATTCTCTGCTCTTTGTATTCTCCTTTGAACCAGTCAAAACATCCTGTGGCACTCTTATTTATTAATCAGTTAAATAGAATCATGAACATATATTCATTTTATATTTGTATGAGAACCATTATTTTTCTTTTCTTTAAAAAAATTAATTATCCTTTGACATTGGGTTGACATTTTCTTAAGACATGCCATAAACAGAGGATATCAAGTTTCTCAAGGTCAGTTCTAGAGGAAAAAAAAATTCTTTATAAAAATTTAACCTCATGTGTAACAGTTTCCATTCCCATAGCAATGACATTTGATATACATTGTATATATTAATCTGGGAATGATGTAAGATTCCAAGTATAATTTTATCAGTGAACTCAACTACTTGATTACTTTCACTTATTTAAATACCTAGTTCAATGTTGTCCAGTGGCATTGAGGATTTAGGTAATTTTACCAGGTAACCATTCAATTTCTACACTTTCTATTTGCCCATGCAGAACATAACACATTTTATAAGTCAAAGTATAGGCATCTGGTGGCATAATTTTAATTTGTGATCAAATAAAAGCCTCATCAAATTTGTCTAGAAAATAACTAATTATTTACTTTATTTTAGGACTGTATCACTATGTAATGAGATACAAATATATGTAAGTGTAAGTGCCTAAGAGGCATGCAGAGAGCCTAAGATGTATGCAGTATGCCTAACAGGAATGCAGAGAGCTTCATTTTCATTGTCAGCTGCTCAGTTGTTTCTCACGAAAGAAATGTGGACAACTGACACCATTTAAGAGATATATAGCAACAAGTTTAGAAAATTCTCATAGATGGGAGTGGCTAATGCATAGACAATAGCATTGACCTTTGATCCATATATATATATATGTATATATACACATACCTCAAGTACATTTGGATCAATTTAATCGTGAGTACTATAAACCACAAATGAAGGTAAAAAAGCAAATCTGTTGGTATTTTAGAAGAATGAAAGATTATTAACTCATGGCCTGTTTGTATTTGGAATGAGAAGGATGTACATAGCTTTCTTTGGACGGGGTCAATTGAAATTGTGATTTACAGTGACTAAAACCTGACTGCTTTCACATTTTTTTTTTTTTTTTTTTTTTTTTTTTTTTTTTTTTTTTTTTTTTTTTTTTTTTTTTTTTTTTTTTTTTTTGGAGACGGAGTCTTGCTCTGTCACCCAGGCTGGAGTGCAGTGGCGGGATCTCAGCTCACCGCAAACTCTAACTTCTGGGTTCACACCATCCTCCTGCCTCAGCCTCCCAAGTAGCTGGGACTACAGGCAGGCACCACCACACCTGGCAAATTTTTTGTATTTTTAGTAGAGACGGGGTTTCACCATGTTAGCCAGGATGGCCAGGATGGTCTCAGCCTCCTGACCCTGTGATCCACCTGCCTTGGCCTTCCAAAGTGCTGATAAGGTGGTTTGTACCAAGATGTGCCGCCTTTATCGGGAACTTTGAATTAACTAAGGAAATTGACAAAATAGAGAATGACTCCTTATGTGACACGCAGAAAATATTTTGTGTCATTCGTGGTACATTTATCATATTTTCTATAGGTTTGTACTATGTTACTCCCCTTCTTAGAATTCCAAGTAGTTCAAAGCCAACAGGGACTGGTCTATTATAGCATATTTAATGTAAGCAACTCTAAAAGCTAATGAAACCAAGTATCTACAAACTCTAGCCATAGCTACCATCAGCATGAAGAATGTAATAGGCAAAATGTTTTACATGCTGAATATGCACTACTGAATTCTGTATGTATTTTTTGCAGTTTTAATTTAAAAGTATACTAGTTAGATATTTCATCTATACCCTGGTATAGTAATAAAAATTCAGATACTGCTCAACAAGGAAGCACATTTTCAAAGCAACAGACCTGAAAACTAGTATTTTATTTGATATTTTAAATGCTTATTTCATTTTCTGGTTAAAGATGTTTGTGGAGGTAAAATTTAAAATAGATACTTTATGTTCTTCTATTATATAACATTGAAATTAAATTTTTTATTAGTAAATGTAGAAAAGTCTGAAGCATTGACTGAGGATTTAGTAAATGGAGAATTTTGACTATTAAACTTCCCATTTTAACAAAAATATGCATAAAATATTCTTAGTATGATTTAATTAGCCTTTTAATAAATACAAAAGACATTATGAAAAAATTAAAGAATACATCACATTGCAGAATCAAAAGTAATAAAAATCACTCAAATTCTACTGCTCAGAAATGAAAATAATTGCTAAACATTAGGTGGCAGTATTTCAGACATTCCTATATAAATATACTTAAATGAGGCCCAGAGCAGTGGCTCATGCCTGTAATCCCAGCACTTTTGGAGGCCGAGGCGGGCAGATCAGGAGATCAGGAGATCGAGATCATCCTGGCTAACACAGTGAAGCGGAGATCATGCCACTGCACTCCATCCTGGGTGAAAGAGCAAGACTCCGTCTCAAAATAAAAATATAAATAAATAAATAAGTACACACATGCATTCTTCATTTATAAAATACATTTAATATTTTTAAATAAAAGCCAAAATAAAGCATTGATAAAATGACTATAGTTATTTGTATGAATATATGCATGTGTGTTTGTACAGATGCATTAAGAAATCTTAATCCTCAAAATGATGAACATTTTAGAAGAAATATTAAGAATAATAGAGTTTGGGATCTGTATCTTTCTTTCTTTCTTTTTCTTTTTTTTTGAGACGGAGTCTGGCTCTGTTGCCCAGGCTGGAGTGCAGTGGCATGATGTCAGCTCACTGCAAGCTCCACCTCCCGGGTTCACGCCATCCTCCTGCCTCAGCCTCCCGGACAGCTGGGACTCCAGGCGCCCGCCACCACGCCGGGCTAATTTTTCGTATTTTTAGTAGAGATGGGGTTTCACCGTGTTAGCCAGGATGGTCTCGATCTCCTGACCTCGTGATCTGCCCGCCTCGGCCTCCCAGAGTGCTGGGATTACAGGCTGAGCCACTGCGCCCTGCCCTGGGATCTGTATCTTTCTAAGTAGGTGATTCTGTATCTAATGAGAAAATTATCATTTAAAAATTCAAAATGTTTTAGTTTGTTGTTATTATTTGTATTACTTTTAAAGATGGGGTCTTCTTATGGTGCCCAGGCTAGTCTTGTTAATATTTTTATATTGTCATGGTGTCTTAGGCAGCTCAAGCGGCCATAAGAGAATATCAGAGACTGGTGTTTTAAGCAGACATTTTTTTCTCACAGTTTTGGAGGCTGGGAAATTCTCAACTAAGTGCTGACAGATTCAGTCCCTGGTGAAAGCCCCCTTCCTAGACTACAGGCTCCTGCCTTCTGACTGTGTCTTCACATGGCACAAAATAGAGAAAGACAGAGAGCTATGGTCTCACTTTCTCTTCCTATAAAAACACTAATCCCATCATAGAGATGCACATGATCTTAACCAGACAAATTTTTGGGGGGAATTTTGAACGGATCAAATAATTCACATTGATTCAAAATATCACAGTTATTAAAACTCAGGCACAAAATCAAGTTAGTTCATCAGTAATTGAGGCAGATAATTTTAAATCAAAATATAGCTATACAAAACATCATGTCCTAATTATCTTAGACTTTAAAAATAGTTAGAGGAAGAGAAAGCTCATCTCTCTATTACAGTATTAATGGATTTCCCATCCTAGGTGTCTTAATTTATTTAAACAGCTATAACAAAATACCATAAATTGGTGGATTACAGGCAATAGAAATTTGTTGTTCGCAGTTCTGGAGGGTGGGAAATCCTAGATCAAAGTGCCATAAGATTTGGTGAGGACCTGCTTCTTGATTCATGAATTGCCATCTCTTCCCCGTGTCCTCACTTGGTGAAAGGGGCAGGAGTCTCTCTGGGGACTCTTTTATAAGTGCACTAATTCCATTCATGAGTGCTCTACCAGCATGACCTAATCCCCTCACTCTAAGGCCCCACCTGCAAATATCATCATATGGGTGTTACATTTCAACAGCTGAATTTTGGGGGGCACCATCATTCAGTCTACAGCACTGTGAAATCCCTAATATCGGGTTTTCTTTTTAATTTTTTTTTTTTTTTTTTGAGACGGAGTCTCGCTCTCTAGCCCAGGCTGGAGTGCAGTGGCGCGATCTCGGCTCACTGCAAGCTCCGTCTCCCGGGTTCACACCATTCTCCTGCCTCAGCCTCTGGAGTAGCTGGGACTACAGGCGCTCGCCACCAGGCCCGGCTAATATTTTTTGTATTTTTAGTAGAGATCACTGTACCTGGCCCCTAGATGAATATTTCAATGAAAAGTTGTATGTATGATGATAAAACAAAAGAAACTGAATTTTTGCAGAAAGTAAAAATAAAACTTTCACTCTTTATATAGGCAAATCAGAGACTATACTTGAGGTTTTAGGAAAGACATCAGTATGTTCCATATAAAATATGTACTGGGACCCCGTCAGTCTTTTTCACCATATAATATCAGTGTTTTTAATAGTACCTGGGATGGCTGGGCGCGGTGGCTTACGCCGTAATCTGAGCACTTTGGAAGGCCCAGGAGGGAGGATCACGAGGTCAGGAGATAGAAACCATCCTGGTTAATACAGTGAAACTCCATCTCTACTAAAAATAAAAAAAAGATTAGCCGGGCGTGGTGGCGGGTGCCTGTAGTCCCAGCTACTCCGGAGGCTGAGTCAGGAGAATGGCGTGAACCCGGGAGGCTGAGGCAGGAGAATGGCGTGAACCCGGGAGGCGGAGCTTGCAGTGAGCGGACATTGTGCCACTGCACTCCAGCCTGGGCGACAGAGCGAGACTCCACCTCAAAAAAAAAAAAAAAAAAAAAAAAAAAAAAAAAAAAAAAAAGATTAGCCGGGCGTGGTGGCGGGCGCCTGTAGTCCCAGCTACTCTGGAGGCTGAGGCAGGAGAATGGCGTGAACCCGGGAGGCGGAGCTTGCAGTGAGCGGACATTGTGCCACTGCACTCCAGCCCGGGCGACAGAACGAGACTCCACCTCAAAAAAAAAAAAAGAGAAAGTACTTGGGACATGATATGAACTCAATGACTATTTATTGAATGAATGAATTGAACAAGTTTATGCAAGAAACTGACATAAAATGAAACATTGTCTTCTTATACCATACAGTGTCTACAAAAGCTAAGTTGATACAGAACCTGTATTCTAACATGATTAAATTTGAGCCAAGTACGTTTCTCTCTCAAGAATTTAGAAGTTTATAAAGAAATCAGGACCTGGGAACTGAATCATTAATGGAAGATCTCAAAGGCAATATTCTTTTCATTGTAATTAATATTAAATCGTTAATAATAAATAACTAATATTTAGGTTCCTGAAAAAAATGATTAAATTGAACATCAGATAGTTCGCATTTATATCACACTGTACAATTTATATTTTTATGCTGCTTTACTGTAGGATTTCACTGAAAAAATACATCTTATGATTTCAAGGTAAGGTATTGAAATATGCTTTTTAAAAATGTAATGCTATATTAGTGATTTTAAAATATGAAAAAATGTGTGGGAAATACTAGAAATGTTATTTGAAATTGGGTTTGCTTTTTTTTTTATTTTATTTGCCAAACTGAGAACAATAGCCTTTACATATTTTCTATTTTTCTGGACTTGATTCTTAGGAACTTTAATTTTGCACTTTTGCATTCCTCTATAAATGTTAATGTCTTGGCCGATGACATTTTTCTAGATAAATTCAAAAGCTTAACCTAAGTAATGTAATGGTGGCATTTATGAAATTGACTTCTGGTTCTCTCTTTAAATTCTTTTTTATCGTTTATTTCTATGGCATCATTACACTATGCTATCACATTCTTCTTGTTTTATTCCCCATGTTTAAAAAGCTGTATATTCTTTGCTGAATCTTAAAGGTCACTTTGAAACCTGAAGACCATGACTGAAATACAGTGAAGATTAACGATAAAAAGGAGAAAAAAGGTTAAATTATAAAACCTCTAATATCATTACTCATATATATGATATACACAGAGATGCATCACCTAGGTCCTCCCTGAGAGCTGTGTCAGTAGACAGGACTCAGCTGTGAGCCCCTTCAGACGTCACCTCAGCTGCAGAGCTTCCCCCTGCCTAAGGTCCTGACGTTCCCAGTTGTGGCGCATATCCAATGACTGATTGAAGTGAGGCAAGGAGGCAGGTGAAAGAGGTGGGGAGGGGACTTGGGGCCTATAAAGACTCAGTCATGTCATTGCAATGTGAGAGGATGCCAGTGGGCCATTTTATCTTTAAAGTCCCCTGTGAGATGAGCCAAAGCTGTGGTCCAGGACTTCTTTTCAGCCCAGCTTTTTCCCTTTCTCCCAATCCAGCTTCCTTCTTCTCCTTTTCACAGGTAGTAATCCAAGGGCACTCCCTAGTATATATCTCCATGTCCAAATCTGCTTACTAGAGAATATTGTATCATGAATGATACCATTCTTCAAAAATATGGGGCACTTTGAGTGAAAAGAGTGGAACGGTATGGAAGAACAGCTTTGGTAGAGTAGTTAGAATAGAAGCTACTCTACATTGGGTTGATGCATGAATGGGATATTAGGAAGTAAAGTAGCAAATCGAAATCTCCTTTCAAAAGAAGAGAATTAGAAAAGGGTCAGCAAGATAGAAGTTGGGGCCCAGCTGTGATGGATCACGCCTGTAATCCCAGCACTTTGGGAGGCTGAGATGGGAAGATCACTTGAGGTCAGGATTTCAAGACCAGCCTGGTCAATGCAGCGAGACCCCATCTCTTTACAAAAAAATGTAGTTGGAAGCTAGAGAATAGCATAACAAAAAAGAGGGTGATTTTAGAAGATAAAAGGGCCCACTGGAGCTCTCTCACATTGGAATGAAGTTCTGAAATTACCCTCTTTTTGGTTGTGTCATTCTACCTCAATCATTTTGCCTCAATCATGTTTACAGGCAAAATAAGAGATAGAGAAGTGGGAAGGGCTGAAGGCAGAGATATGAGACACGATAACAAATGGGGAAAGATACAAGATATAATGAAAGGGCATGAGCTAGATCAATTCTACAAGTGAAAAATTATATTTAGTTAAGAGGAAGGATCACTCATCACCCAATTATAGGTAAGTTTATAGGAGGGTGGGACTGGCTACATAAAGGTAGGTGATACTTTATGTCCTTATTTTCATTAAAGAGAATATGTCATTTCCTGAAAATGAAAGATGTGGGTTTGAATAGAGAGTTGGCAAAATTTGGTATTTATTTGAAATCGGCATTTATTTGGGAAGATAATATAGGGTAACTAATCCACTTAGATGATAAATACTTATTAACTATAAACTATGTACCAGGTACTTTGCTATAATATAAAGGCAATGGAAAAACCCAGATTCAATCTTGATTTGACATCCTTAACATTTACAGTGTCGTGGTGGAAACTATGTAAAGAACCCAGTGTGATAGAAGGTGGTAGATGTGGAAACAGGAGGTTTAGTAAAAGCTCCAGGACACATTGCTGATACATCTAACTCAGGATCAGGGCATGAAAGAAAGCATCACACTCTCCCTCAATCTCTCTATTCTGTCTCTTGATCGAATCCTTTTAACAAAGTATCAAGATGGCCCTCAGCACTAAGGAAGAAGTGTTATTTGAAAGCATGTGTTTGAATAGTTGCATTTATCTAAACAGAATTTTTCACTTCTGTGTGGATTTGGCTTAGAATTGGTGTATTCTGGCATCCATGTTGTAAAGCACTTGAGGTGCTTAAGAGATATTTGGTTGGCCGGGTGCAGTGGCTCACACCTGTAATACCAGCACTTTGGGAGGCCAAGGTGGTTGGATCACCTGAGGTCAGGAGTTTGAGACCAGCCTGGCCAACATGGTGAAACCCCATCTCTACTAAAAATACAAAACTTAGCTGGGCATGTTGGCAGATGCCTGTAATCCCAGCTACTCAGGAGGCTGAGGCGGGATAATCGCTTGAACCTGGGAGGCAGAGGTTGCAGCGAGCCAAGATTGCACCACTGCACTCCAGCCTAGGGAAAAGAGCAAGCCTCTGTCTCAAAAGAAAAAAAAAAAAAGGAGAGATATTTGGTAAATAACTGAGGCAAAGGTGGAAGAAAATAGTGTTCTACAGGAGGTGAAATAATGTGTGAAGAGAAAATAAAAATTTTAAAGGACTAAAAGAATCAGGTATTGAAGTCAAAGGTGAGAGGGCCACTGGAATTCAAAAATACAATGTGAATAACTACAGAAGATGTCATCATTCCTGATGAGGCAATGAATGTGGGTGTCTAAATTAGAGTAGAAATACATGTTATTGAAGATACGGAGATCAAAAGGTGTAAGGCTAAGGTGTTGAGTGTATTTTGCACAAATGCGCTAACGTCACCCAGAGTGTTGGCAGGGGGAAAAACATCTGATGGCCTGTAGCCAGAGTTTTCCTTAAAAATGCAGACGTGTCCTCCTGGAAAATAGATGTCTTTGAAAAAATGAAGGAAATTAGGGTCTCACGGCATGAATCTCATGGAGATGGTGAAGGACTGATTTGAGAGCAGCCATGCAGAGTTAGGACAATGCCAGCAACATCCGACCCATGTACATGAAGCTCCAGATAACTTAGGTGATTCTTTTAATGCAAAAGGCAACACAGTGTGAGTTCCTGAGAGACTATTTATCTTTTATATTCCAGCGGTTGGAATGGAATAATTCACTCATTCAAAAGGCTTGCTGGATATCCTCTATTTCAGGGCTCTCCAAACCCATACTAGTCTATGGCTGTTAGGAACTGGGCTGCGCAGCAGGAGGTGAGTGGCGGCTGAGTGAGCAAAGCTTCATCTGTATTTACAGCTGCTCCTCATGGCTCATGTTACCCCCTGAGTTCCTCCTCCTGTCAGATCAGCAGCAGCATTAGAGTCTCATAGGAGCATGAACCCTATTTTGAACTGAGCATGCAAGGGATCTAGGTTGTGTGCTCCTTATGAGAATCTAATGACTGATGATCTGTCACTGTCTCCCATTGCCCCCAGGTGGGAACATCTAGTTGCAGGAAAACAATCTCAGGACTCCCAGGGATTCTACATTATGGTCAGTCGTATAACTATTTCATTATATGTTACAAAGTAATAATAATAGAAATAAAGTGCACAATAAATGTAATGGGCTTGAATCATTCTGAAACCATCCCCACCACCACCAGGTCTGTGAAAAAAATTGTCTTCCACAAAACCAGTCCTTGATGCCAAAAAAGTTGGGGACCACTGCTCTATTTCTCTTCACTACTTAGAGAATCTGTTCTTCCACTCATGATCTACAAGGATTAAATGTTTCAACAGCTCAAGTCTTCAAAATATGTTTTTTGTAAACTTGAGTTTTTAGAAATCATTCACAGTATCCATGTTATATTTCATATGCTGCAATGCCCTATATATTTCCCTTATCATGTTCTTGAATATACTTTTACAACTTCAGTAACTTTACCCTTTACTGAATCTCGATCTGTCTCTCAATTTCTCTCTCTCAGCAAATCTAAACAAAAGAGAAACATATCGACTTGTGCTATGGTCTAAAGGTGTGTGCCTCTAAAATTTACATATCAGAAACAAAAATGGCTAACTGGAAACACAAAAGAGATAAAAGATCTGGTAAATTAACTCAACATGCAATTTTGAAAAATGTAAATTTAATTTTTACTTAATAAATGCTTTCTCAAAAAGTAACATTAATAAAGGGCATTGTCAGAAATTTTGAGTCTTTTAGGAGTGAAAACATCTGTTTGAACTAAAACTAGGAGACACAGAATGATAAGAACATATGACGTTTTAGCTAAATGTCCATAAATTATAAGGTTACTCTCTGTTGGTTTGGAGTACTCATTTACACACTAATACTCAGCTTTAGGAATTTAGGGACTCATTAACTTTGCTAAAAATGGAATTTAGGGTTTTTTAAAAACTACTTACTTCTTCACTATTTTTATATCCAAGTATACTCTTCTCATTACTCACAAAGGACAAATCTTCACCAAGCCCCTGGCTAACATGGTAAAACCCCATCTCTACTAAAAATACAAAAATTAGCTGGGCCTGGTGGCTCACGCCTGTGATCTCAGCACTTTGGAAGGTCAAGCAGGCAGATCACAAGGTCAGGAGATCGAGACCATCTTGGCTAACACGGTGAAACCCCGTTTCTACTAAAAATACAAAAAATATTAGCCAGGCTTGGTGGCGGGCGCCTGTAGTCCAGCTACTAGTGAGGCTGAGGCAGGAGAATGGCTTGAACCAGGGAGGCGGAGCTTGCAGTGAGCTGAGATCCCACCACTGCACTCCAACCTGGGCGACAGAGCGAGACTCCCTCTCAACAACAACAAAACAACAACAAAACAACAACAAAACAACAACAAAACAACAACAAAACAACAACAAAACAACAACAAAACAACAACAAAACAACAACAAAACAACAACAAAACAACAACAAAACAACAACAAAACAACAACAAAACAACAACAAAACAACAACAAAACAACAACAAAACAACAACAAAACAACAACAAAACAACAACAAAACAACAACAAAACAACAACAACAACAACAACAAAAAATAGAGCTGGGGACCGGGCCTGGTGGCTCACGCCTGTGATCTCAGCACTTTGGAAGGCCGAAGCAGGCAGATCACGAGGTCAGGAGATCGAGACCATCCTGGCTAACATGGTAAAACCCCGTCTCTACTAAAAATACAAAAAAATAGCCGGGTGTGGTGGCAGGAGCCTGTACTCCCAGCTACTGCGGGAGGCTGAGGCAGGAGAATGGCGTGAACTCGGGAGGCGGAGCTTGCAGTGAGCCGAGATCACACCACTGCACTCCAGCCTGGGCGACAAAGCGAGACTCCATCTCAAAAAAAAAGTAGAACAAAATAGAACAAAAGTGAATGATCCCAACCACATATCAAAGATAATTTGATCTAATTTAACTGACCTTTCAGGTGCTCTCAAACTGCTATTTTGATTTTTAAGAACATTGATCTGAGAGTTTCTTTCTGCATTATCAAAAGTTTCAGAACCAAAATTATTAACGCAATTGGTTTTATTGAGAGTTATGTTGATTGTTGTATTCATAGGAGTTACTGTAATTGTTGTTTTCATACTCTGCATAAAAAACGGATCATTTTAAATCCGTGGTAAACACTTATGTATTTGAAGAAACACGCCTCTAGGTATCTGCTCTACCTGATATGTTCTATCTTTGAGTAATATACATCATTTATCTTGCCATAATTATTGCAACTCAGTTGCCTCTGAGTTTTTAAAATATCTAAGCTTCTCCTGTTTCAAGTTTCTTTACAACAGTGCTTGTCAACCTTGGTTGCACTGTCCTAATGGCCATCCTGGACCCCAGACCAATTACATCAGAAACTTTAGGGGTGCGACCCAGATATTGGTAATTTTAAAAACTCTCAGATGGTTTTAAATGCACTTATGTTTGAAAAACACTATTTAGAGTGAGAAATAATCTCAGGCTATAAGTTTCCTATTAATAGCCTAACATATTACAAGTGGCAAAATGGCATCAGTGAACATTTTGGCTATAAATAGAGCTACATGTTTTGTTCTAGCACTGCAGAGATAATTTGTAAAACTTTTGTGTCCATGTCCCTATACTTAGAAATTTGAGCCATTAAATGGTGATAAAGAACTCTTAGCTATATTTATTCCAAAGCTGGAGCATACTTCTTCTGATTTAAAAATGGCAGCTCTCTCTCTCAGCCAAATCGGTTCATTTAATTACGTACCTAGAACAATTACAATTTGAACAAAAGTGTCACTCTTAAATAATGAAAACGTTAATAACTTTCAGGTAAATAAAAAGTTAGAGATACCATTTATTTAGAGCAATTTATTAGTCCATGGAATTCCTGAGGACATCATTTCTGATTAATAATCTCTTTACATGAACTCTTACGTATTAAATTTTTTTTTTTTCTTTTGAGATGGAGTCTCACTCTGTCACCTAGGCCGGAGTGCAGTGGCTCCATCTCTGCTCACTGCAAGCTCCGCCGCCTGGGTCCACGCCATTCTCCTGCCTCAGCCTCCTGAGTAGCTGGGACTACAGGCACCTGCCACCAAGCCCGGCTAATTTTTTGTATTTTTAGTAGAGATGGGGTTTCACCGTGTTAGCCAGGATGGTCTTGATCTCCTGACTTCGTGATCTGCCCGTCTTGGCCTCCCAAAGTGCTGGGATTACAGGTGTGAGTCACTGCACCCAGCCTTATGCATTAAACTTTTGATGCTAACATTTATGGTACCTGAAACTCCTTCATGTCATATCATTAAGCATTTTAGCTTACCAGTCAGGAAAAGTCCTTTTTATGGCTCATTATAGCTCAAAAGAGAACCATCTGATTTTGATCTCACCTTCAAATTCTCAGCTTGAAGTTCTTATTTATTTATTTATTTTAAATCTGCTGCAGAGTTAATTTTCAAAACTCTCTTTTGGTTCTTGGGCCAAAACATGGTAGAAGTAAATAGTACATATTTTCCTCATTAATAATGAGGAAATAATTTCTCAGAAGGTTTCACTCTCATTTTTATCCTCACCATAACATCCTCAGTAGGCCCAGAGTGATTTTGATTTGGGCAACCACTTTGTCATTTTCCTTAGTGGGACCTATTATACTCTGAGATTTCAAAAAATACTTCAACATGACATTTTAAGTTAGTAAGAAATAAAATTAAGAGAATGTGATTATTAATATTGATGTAAACCCGGCTGGTCTTGCAAATGCAGTGAATCTCATGACTATCTGATTTATGGGACTTGGTTTCGTGACATTCACCCATAAACCTAACCAGAAAATTTATTTGAAGCAAGCTGTTGGTGCCAGGTTGCTACAAATTTGGTGTATTCTGTTTAAGTCAGTGTTACTTTCCATTTGGTAAGGAGGAGCAGGACAAGAATATTATCTCTTCCAGAGAGTCTTTCTTCATTTGTTTCTGAAAGTATAAATTGACCACTCTCTTAGTATATCTCCTGCGTGTGCAGATTTATACATTAAAGAGCCCTTAGGAAAAATCATTTTTCTTGTCTTCCTCCCCAAACTTCAATGGCAATGATTTGATCTAACTCATAACTGTATCTCTGGCAATTAGGGGTTCCCATTAGGTGCTCAATAAATGTTTGCAGATTGTTGTACTGCATATAAATTGTTCTTAAACAGTAAAGAATAAAAGGAAAATATCTTAATTCTGCTTGGAACATGAGATCAGAATTGGATCACAAACCATTATAGCATTTGAGACTTACTACCTGATTATAAAAACATTAACATGCAACTTGATAGTCCACATTATTCACCAAACTCAAAAGCTTATTTTACTATTTTACAGAACCAAATTCACCTACACATTTGCTGCCATTACGCATATTCAATTAATGTTCAGATACACATGTCAAATTCAAGGGAAATATCTTAAATACTAATAGTTTCATTGGAATAAAATTAGAACTTTCTATAATAGTAACTTTTATGAGATTAGGCAAATTTCTTCTTACTACAAAAAAAAATGACAACATCCATTAATAGCCAAACTTTGTGTAAAAGAAACACTCTGATTTATTTTTAGCAGTGTTTGGAAAATCTCACAAAGTTAGCTTTAAGTAGCCAGATGTAAACATTGGAAATAGAATAAACCAATGCAAATGAATATAAGAACAATATTTCTTAGCAAGCAATCTAAATAATTTATACAAAGTATATTAATATGTCTCATAGATGAAAACCCATCCTCTATCACCTTATCAATAGTTATATAATCAGTAGTTATTAACTAATAACAAAATGACATACGGAATGATGAGAGTTTAACCCCCCCGTAAAACAAGCAAGCATAATTAATAGCTGTTCCTTTCCTAATTATCTTAACAGCAAACTGGTGGTTACAAATTCTGGTGTGTATTCTGTTTAAGTCAGTGTTACTTTCCATTTGGTAAGGAGGAGCAGGACAAGAATATTATCTCTTCCAGAGAGTCTTTCTTCATTTGTTTCTGAAAGTATAAATTGACCACTCTCTTAGTATATCCTCTGTAAAAGTAGATTTATACATTAAAGAGCCCTAGGAAAAATCATTTTTCTTGTCTTCCTCCCCAAACTTCAATGGCAGTGATTTGATCTATCTCATAACTGTATCTCTGGCAATTAGGGGTTCCCATTAGGTGCTCAATAAATGTTTGCAGATTGTTATACTGCATATAAATTGTTCTTAAACAGTAAAGAATAAAAGGAAAATATCTTAATTCTGCTTGGAACATGAGATCAGAATTGGATCACAAACCATTATAGCATTTGAGACTTACTACCTGATTATAAAAACATTAACATGCAACTTGATAGTCCACATTATTCACCAAACTCAAAAGCTTATTTTACTATTTTACAGAACCAAATTGACCTACACATTTGCTGCCATTACGCATATTCAATTAATCTTCAGATACACATGTCAAATTCAAGGGAAATATCTTAAATACTAATAGTTTCATTGGAATAAAATTAGAACTTTCTATAATAGTAACTTTTATGAGATTAGGCAAATTTCTTCTTACTACAAAAAAAAAAAAATTAGCTGGGCCTGGTGGCAGGGGCCTGTAGTCCCAGCTACTAGGGAGGCTGAGGCAGGAGAATGGCGTGAACCTGGGAGGTGGAGCTTGCAGTGAGCCGAGATGGCACCACTGCACTCCAGCCTGGGTGACAGAGCGAGACTCCGTCTCAAAAAATAATAATTAATAATTCCTCTTCTCAAATTGTAATTCCTTTTTTAAAATTGACAACAGTAATTTGACAAGAATTGTATGTAATTACACTTCACCTTTTTATTCAATATGCAATGACTTCTGTTCATTCACAATAAAACTACATAGATCTACTATCCTGGATAGCTATTTCATAGCCATGTAAGCAAGTTATTTTGATATATGTCTTTTGTTTTGTGTGTCATTATCAAGTAAGCAAGAACTTCCAGAATTCTGTACCTTTTTCTGCTGTTGATGAGAACCCTAATTAAGTTATGCTTAAAGAGATTTTGGAAGAATACCAACATATGTTTCTCTGAGATTCCACTTAGATTATCAAGAGGCAAAAAGGTGAATTAATGGGAAATCAAATTTTTAAAAATCCTTCACTTTTACACTGTATATGGTTATATGAGGAAAAATAAATGAAATAAGTTTAGGGTAAGCTAAAATATTTTAAATTTTATTTCAATTTTCAAAGATACAATAAATTACAGTCAATACAAAAGGCATCTACTGTTACTACAATAACTACATTTTAATAAATTCATGTGTATATATTTACATAAATTCCATTAATTTTCTCATTATACTATTGCAAGCTTCTTTGTATAGGAATCTGATGCTTTTAAAGAGCAATAAATAACAAAAATGAAGAATACACATTACACCAGAGAAAAATCAAATCCGCACTCTATCTATATGAAATTTATTTATAATATTAAGAAAATAATGAAATCCAACATAAATATGAAAAACTCCTTTTTGTAAAATGAACAACTTATGTAAACTTTAAAAAATATATAAATATATATGTATATATGTATCTTTTTTTGAGACTGAGTCTGGCTTTGTCACCCAGGCTGGAGTGCAGTGGCATTATCTCAGCTCACGGCAAGCTCGCCCTCCCGGGTTCACGCCATTCCACTGCCTCAGCCTCCTGAGTAGCTGGGACTACAGGCGTCTGCCACCACGCCTGGCTAATTTATTGTATTTTTAGTAAGAGATGGGGTTTCACCGTGTTAGCCAGGATGCTATCGATCTCCTGACCTCGTGATCTGCCTGCCTTGGCCTCCTAAAGTGCTGGGATTACAGGCATGAGCCACTGCACCTGGCTGAGAAGCAAGAATATAACTTTTTTTTAGAAGAATCAAAAGTATGTCTTTGTCCTGTATCTCTGTTTATTTTGTGTGTGTGTGTACTACTGCTGAGTAGCTAGGACTACAGGTGTGTGCCACCATGCCCAACTGTTTTTTAAAATTTTTTGTGGAGATGTGAATTCGCTATGCTTCCCAGGCTTGTTTTGAACTCCTGACTTCAAGTAATCCTCCCACCTTGGCTTGTTAAAGTCCTAGGATTACATGTGTGAACTACTGCTCCTGACTGAGAGTTTAGTTTTCTTTGCTAGTGCTGTTCTTGGTATCTTTTCATATTTGAGGCTTTGGTGCTAGTGCTGAAGTATTACACTCACCATCCAAGGTTTACAGGACTTTTGTTTTAACATGGAACAGATAGAACTGTTTAGTTCTGCATCTTTGCAGGCATACAAAATGTGCCAACCAGGACACTGCTTTATATCCATTGAAAGCAAGAAGTAATACAGTAAAACTTTGCCTGGCTAGAGGCTTTGAAGGAATGGAGTGTTCTGGTTGAATTCTATTAAGTTGGAAGTATGAAGGTGAAAAAAATTCAGAACTTAAATTTCCTTGGAATGCAATTTGAAAATATAGCCAATGATTCCACTTCTCTAGTAAGTTTGGACATTCCAATCTACTTGGTGTTTTATTATAGAACTCCTAGTGTGCCTGAGACTTACATTGTGAAGATACTTTTTTAAAATTTTAGCTGTAAGAGGATGTAAATGGTTTTGTATGAGGTCAGGCTGGATGAGAACTAATACTTGTAAATATACTTTTTAGACTAAACTTCTGACTGCCACTTGTTTTCTTATTGAACTCATAAAAATAAAACACATTGGATGGAGGGTGGGAGTAGGAAGGAGAGTTAAGTGTTTTAATTGCATGTCATTGTTTCATATTGAGATAGAACATATAGTATCCCTGGCTTTGGACCTACAGAAGGAAACACATTTTTCTACCTGCTGTATGCCAGAGGTTCCTGAGCACCTGGAGGGATTACTGCAGCACAGATTGCTGAGCCCTACTCCAGAGATTCTGATTCACCAGGTCCAGGGTAGGGCCTGAGAATTTGCACTTACAGAAAGTTCTCAGGTGCTGCTGATGCTGCTAGTCCAGAGACTACATTACTGAGAACCACTCTTGTCTACTAACTGTAAATTGTAGAACTCTAAACAAAAGCTTAGTTTGGTCTGGGATAAGAAGCACACACAGGTTATGGAGCAAATCATGAAAGATTCAACCCTTGATCCCAGCCTCATGTGAAATACAGGTAACAAGCAGTACACAGTGACATAACACAATTCTTGGTTTTCATGATTGCAAGTCATAGCCAAGTATCAAGTGAGAAATTCAGTTTCATTTGCAAGGCTTGGAGAAGCCAAGTGATTCTAGAAAAATGGACCTTGTATTTGTTTTAAATTGGTAAAGAGCTTTGAGTGCTTATTAAATTGAAAACTTTTAAAATTTACTTTGTATTTTATTTTACTTCTGTTGAGATGGAGTCTCGCTCTGTCACCCAGGCTGGAGTGCAGTGGTGTGAGCTTGGCTCACTGCAACCTCCATCTCCTGGGTTCAAGTGATTCTTCTGCCTCAGCCTCCCGAATAGCTGGGATTACAGGCACCCACCACCATGCCTGGCTAGTTTTTGTATTTTTAGTAGAGATGGGGTTTCACCTGTCACCCAGGCTGGAGTGCAGTGGTGTGAGCTTGGCTCACTGCAACCTCCATCTCCTGGGTTCAAGTGATTCTTCTGCCTCAGCCTCCCGAATGGCTGGGATTACAGGCGTGAGCCACTGCACCCACCCCAAAAGCTTTGTGTTTTTACAGATATTAGACATGTTTCTTGTTTAAGAAAAAAAATCTTAACAATAACATAGGAGAATAAGTTAAACGTTTTTCCAAAAAAGAGAATCATTGTGATTATTTTATCTTATTGGAATGTTGGATAATATAGTCTGCTTCATTAATCATCAAGCATGCTATGGATTTTCCATTTTTATAGGATCTGTATCTCAGTTAAGGTAGTACTGGTAATTTTTTTACTATATTTGAAGATGAAAACCATAGGCCAAAATCGTAGACTTTGCATAGAAGCTGGGTAATGAAGACAGCTCTGGAGGAACACATAGATACACATACACAGAAACACACACACACATATACATATATGTAAAGTATACACACATAACATTTTAAAAAATTTTAAAGCAAAAGCTGGCCCCTCCCCTCTCACAGAGTGGGCGGGGCAGTGGTTGCATGGGCAGCTTTCCTTGTGAGCCACGAGTCCCTCTGGACACACTGGGGCCCAGCCACACCCCCTTTCCCTTTCATCTTTGTCATTGACCAATGGGCTTGGAGCACTAAGGCCACACCCCTATTCTGCATTCTACTGGGGCCCTGGTTACGCCACCTCTGGCTCAGTCACACAGCTGCCTGGTAGGTGACTGGAGGCGTTGATTAGTGCTCGCTGGGATTTTGCTGATGTGGCCCCAACCCTACATCCCTACCCACCCCACGATGGCAGAAGAAACTCGACAGAGCAAATTGGCTGTAGCCAAGACAAAGGTAAAAACGCACCAGGTCATCACCCCTCAACCCAGCCACAGATCCCCTCCGATGACAAGCCCACCGCCAGAATCCATACCACTCCCGAGGCACACCGGACTGGGCCCCCCAACCCTGGCGCCTCTGGGCTCCACCCACCAAAGTCTTCTCAGCCCTGCCCCTTAAGCAAGCAGCCCAGTCCCTGCCCTTGCCAGTCACCCCAGGGTGACTTTGGGTGGGTGACTCCTGGGGATTCCCGCTCCATTACTGGGCCCTCACCTTCTGCCGCCCCAAACTCGACCTCCCTGGTCTCTTTGGGCTCGCGTCTCCAAGGACCTCGGTCCCCCAGCCCCAGGCCCCACCCACGCCAGTCATCCCTGGGTGACTTTGGGCTGTTGACTCCTGGAGCTCCCTGCTGCAGACTCTGCCCTCCCCTCCTGCTGTCTCCAAGGACCTCAGTCCCCCAGCCCCAGGCCCCACCCACGCCAGTCATCCCTGGGTGACTTTGGGCTGTTGACTCCTGGAGCTCCCTGCTGCAGACTCTGCCCTCCCCTCCTGCTGCCTCAAGGTGGACCTCCCTGGGCTCTTTGCCTGGCATCTCCAAGGAACTGGGTCCGAATCCTGTGTTTCCCTCCCCCATTGTGGAGCAGCAACTCGGACATTGTGCTGATGTGGTCCCTCCCCCCGACCAGGAGGAGTGGAATGTAGTGATGTCACAATCCACCTAGGAGCTGTCATTACTGCAAGACCAGCATTTGATCTTATGACCCAGTCCCCTAAGCATTGCCACCCCATTTCTGATTGCTCTGGTCACAGCACAAATTTCCAGCTGCAAAGGGAATGGAGATTATGGGACCTAGGAGCAAGAGGTTTCAGGCTGCCTTACTACCTTAACATAGACATTGACAGTGGGAAAAGCCTACACCTCCCCCATGAGCTCAAAACGTTGACAGTGTCTCTGGGTGGCAATGGGAGAATGGGTTTGGTTTGGTTTTCTCCCAGGCTTCTACTTTCCAGAGAGATTTCAACATTTTTTTCTCAGTTCTCCATCTCATATTCTAATTCTCCATGGTTCTGGGACCAGACTGCCCTTCAGTCAGTGGTCTCTGAAGTGAGATTTGCTCATCTTCTGTGGAATAGATCTTGGGAAACTGAACTTGACAGCTTGAATCGTCCTCATATTATCTCAACCTTGGGTATTTTGAGTGCCACAGGATCAATGTGGGACATCTTTCTGAAGCATCAGTTTCCCTTGATTCTCTTGAGATCAAGAGAAAAAACATGAATGTACTTAGGGATGACAGTCACATAGGTTTCTAAGAGTATACCAGACTTCTCTCTGAAATGAGACTTGGTTTTTCCTCTTTCTGATAAATTCCCAGATTTAACAAAAAGGCTGCCTTCTGCCATGAGGACACATTGATATAAAAGTTTGGGAGGTACTGGTGCACTTCTTCACACTAACAGATGTGTGAGAATGTCTGACTCTAAACCACATGGCATACAGTTCCTGCCTAAATAATGTTTACTTTTCTACCTCTGCCTCTGGTTTTGGCCCCTGGCAGCTGCTGATTCTTGGCAAAACCTCAGAGCTTGGAGTCAGAAGACTGAGTTTCAAAGTCCCAGTATCGCCTTTTTCTTTTTTCTAGCCATGATATCAATCCCTCTCAGTCACTAAATGATTGTGACAACACCTTGTACTGTTGTTGGTGTCATTAAATCAGATGGTGTATAAGAGTATTTTGTAAAAACTGTAAAGGAGGATGTGGCTGTAGGGGCTGACAGTTCTCATGAGTATTACTGCTCTTCTTTCCCACAGTTTAAAAAATATTGGCAGAAAAACAGCCCTAGAGTTACAGCAGGAGCGAAGAGGAACAGGAAAACAAATGGCAGTATCCCTGAGACAGCCACTTCTTGTGGTTGCCAGTCACCTGGGGATGTGAGTCTTGGCTGGCCAGGCTCCTGGGGACAGGGGTCCAAGGGGCAGTAGAGGGTAATTGTTAAAATTGTGGATGGACTGTTGGGTACTGGTTAAGAATTCTGGGTTTGGCCAGGTGTGGTGGCTCACGCCTGTAATCCCAGCACTTTGGGAGACCAAGGCAGGCAGATCACGAGGTCAGGAGATTGAGACCATCCCACAATATGGTGAAACCCCATCTGTACTAAAAAAAAGTAGGGCCCTGCTAGGCATGGTGAGTGGCACTCCAGGTCCCAGCTACTTGGGGTTTTGAGGCAGGAGAATGGTGTGAACCTGGGAGGCAGAGCTTGTAGTGAGCTGAGATTGTGCCACTGCACTCCAACCTGGGAGACAGAGCGAGACTCTGTCTCAAAAAAAAAAAAATATTGGCAGAGAAACAGCCTTGGTGTTCCAGCAGGAGCGAAGAGGAACAGGAAAACAAATGGCAGTATCCCTGAGACAGCCACTTCTTGTGGTTGCCAGTCACCTGGGATGTGAGTCTTGGCTGGCCAGGCTCCTGGGGACAGGGGTCCAAGGGGCAGTAGAGGGTAATTGTTAAGATTGTGGATGGACTGCTGGGTACTGGTTAAGAATTCTGGGTTTAAATCCTGCCTCTCCATCTGGGAGCGATATGATTTGTGGCAAGTTCCTTGAGCTCTTTGGGCCTCTCTTTTTACATCTGTATCACAGAGGTGGTATTGTTTGACTTCCATTTGTGAAGTTTAAATGAGATTTGTTATTGCTGTTTTTATGTTAATCCCTAGTACATAGTACATGGCCTGCTCTAAACACCCAGGACACCCAGCATTGCTGTTTGATTTTCCTCATCCCCAGTCTCAAGGGAAGCCAGGACAATGAGAACAGTCACTTGCCATCAGGAGTCATTGAAAGGGCCCCCAGGTGGGATGGTGGGGAGATAAGAACCATGAGAGAAGTTGGCACAGAGTTATGGGACAAAGGTCCAAGATAGGCAGAAAAGAAAATGTTGCCAGTTGATGGGGAAGAAAGGAAGTCAGAGGGCTCAGACACTGAGGGGGACAGAACATCTCCATATGCACTCTCATGTCTTGTAGTCAGCAACAGGTTTCCACGGGGAGGGCCCTACATCATCGGCTACCCTGAAGGATCTGGAGGTAAGAGGCTCTGGGTGGAGGTGCAGTGACCCTGCAGACCAGTCCTCCAACCTCCTCACACAGAGGGGACTGGGTGCTCCTCTGCCAGCTGAGACAGCCCACACACCCCAGCCCTAATGATTGCTCTCTCTACCTCTCCCCAAACTCCTGCTCCACCTCCTCCTCTCTGCATGCGCCTCAGAGCCCGTGCCAAGAAGAAATCAATCAACTGAAGAACACCATCAAATCTTTGGTAAGAGTTCAGTGGGGTCCCCTGATTCCATGCTGCCAATCCTGGGCTGGTTTCCCCTTAGGGCCCTGAAGAAAGAGCTGGGGGCCCCTGGTGCCAAGGGTAAATAGGGAGCTGGGGTGCCCAGGCCTCACCTGGAGGGACCCCAGACCATGCAGCGTGGCTTTTCTTTTGCTGCCCTCTTTGCCGACTCTCTCCTCTCCATACATCCATTCTCGAGTCCTTGCTACACACGCCCTGGGGTTTTTGCCTCTCGGGGAATTGCTACCCTGACTGGTTGTCAGGGGCCCTGTATTTCTGCTGTGACTCAGTCCCTAATTTGATCTTCGATTCTGGACAAGCCACCTCTCCTTTTTGGGCTTGTGTTTCCCGAGGAGGTAGTGAGTATCAAAGGTCTCTGTTAGCTCTGAGAGTCCGAGATTTAAAGGCCCCCTAGAAAGGAAACCTCAGGGCCAAGGGCTCTGTCTGTCCTTTTCCATCCTATTTCTGCTGTGACTCAGTCCCTAATTTGATCTTCGATTCTGGACAAGCCACCTCTCCTTTTTGGGCTTGTGTTTCCCGAGGAGGTAGTGAGTATCAAAGGTCTCTGTTAGCTCTGAGAGTCCGAGATTTAAAGGCCCCCTAGAATGGAAACCTCAGGGCCAAGGGCTCTGTCTGTCCTTTTCCATCCTATATCTGCTGTGAAGAACCATACCTGGCCCATATGTGCTCATTAAATGTTTATTGAATGAACGCACTTTTCTAAATCACAAGCTGCCAGAAGGAGGGGACTTTCTCAAACTCCATCTCTGGAGGTTTATGTTACTGTCCTCTCAAGAGAGTCCTGATTCAGACTTTGAGTTCTGTGGCTGTGGGCAAAAACCAACAAAGACCCAAATCCTCTGTCCTTGGGAGCTTGAGGAGAGTTTACCGGTTCATGTTCCCATTATGTCTGAGAACTTTGCCTTTAAAATCCATTCCTGGCCCCTGCCTACCGCTTCCTGGTCTGGGGAATAGAGTTGAGGGGGCCACCCTCCATCACCTTAATTTGACTCTCCCCACAGAAACAACAGAATAAAGAATTGGAACATCAACTGGAAGAAGTAACGTGATTTCCCTTCCTCGCGACATGACTGCTGGGTTTGGGGGGCACTCAGACATAGAGGCCTCAGTCTCATCTCACCCACTCCCAGCCTGGGGAAGAAGGCTCACTCCTCACATTCCACCCCATCCCCACAGGGCCTCTCATAACCTGGTCCCGTGGGTGGGCCTGTCCTGGGGCATTGGTGGCATTCTGGGGGCATGTCTCTTGCTGTGCCATCTCTGCCTCCCCCTGGTAAGAGCTCAGTCTTCCTCTTCCTATAGGAAAAGAAAGAAAACAACAAGAGACACAAAGCCGAAAGGGGCCTAGAAGTGAGTGGAGGGTGTGAAGTTTCCTCCTGTCCTCCCGAGAATGTTTCTTTCCTTCTCTTTCAGCACTTGCTTGGTTTTTCTCCCAAAGGTTCAAATCCACGTATTGAACGTAGAAAAAGAGAAATTACACGCGGACCTGTGTCGCACAAAAAGTCTTCTCAGACACTTTGAAGGTAGGAATCTGGGCACCCTGTCATCCTGCAACCTGGCACTTTGACAGGTCTTCAGGGGGAGTCCTTTGGGCCCCATCTCAACTCTCTCATTGCAGAAGAGTCCAAGGATCTGGCAGGCCACCTGCAACGTTCATTTCAGTGCATAGAAGAGTTGGAGCGGGCTCTCTCTGCTGTCGCCACCACACAGAAGGATATCAGTGTGAGTTCAACCACTTGCCCTGTCCCCTGGGTGCCCGGCTTCACAGATGGAGGAGTGAGCCTAAAGGTCCCTTCTGCAGGATGGAGTGTCCTGCCCAGAAGGCAGCATGGTCATTTCTCGCTGCTCTTGTTTATGGTTGTTAGAGGCAGCATGGGGCTGAGTCAGCTGCCGTGGGTGAGTTGGGGGGCACTGTGGGGAGTGAGCACTGGACACAGAGCTTGGAGGCCAAGTGCCTGCCCTGCCCTTACCTGGCTGTGGTCTTGGGCGAGTCCTAGGTGGGGTATTGGGTACTTGTACTGTGAAGGTACAGAAGAGTACCTTTAGTATGTTACCATTTCTGTAGAGAGGGGAAATGCGTGTGTGTGCGCCTGTTTGTGTACATACTATGATAATAGACATAAAACATGTCTGAGAGGGTTCATAAAAAATTCAGGAGAGAGCAACAGGGTGGCTGGGAGATTCTTTCTGTACCTTCTGAGTTTTGGACTATGCGAATGTATCATCGTTTCAAAAAGTGAACAAAAGATTAATTTTCCCCTTCCTATCTGTGCCCCCAGCCCCAGCAAGAAAAATGGGCTTAGAGAATCAGATAGAACTGGGTGTTCAAATCCCAGCTCTGCCTAAGTGATCTTAGGCAAGCACTTAACCTCAAATACTCCATGTTTTTTCATCTACACAATAGAGGTGATCATAGTAACTGTCTCCTATGGTGGTTGCAGGATTAAATGGGATTGCTAGCATCATACCTGGTGAAGCACTCCATAAACGTTCAAACAGTGGTAATAATAATAATATTAATAATAGCAATATTATCTGATCTCTCTGGGCCTCTGTTAGCCAGCTGTAAATTCAATCTCTTTCCCTGTCCCTTCCAACTTTTCTGAGTTCTTTTCAAAACCAGACTACGGGCTTGGAAATGCCTTGATCTTTACTGACCGAGTTGTTTATTGAGCCTAGCCCTGGCCCTTTTAAGGGGCACTGTGTGGAATGTCCCGGGCTCCCCAGATCGAAACTTCTCACTCTTCACCATCCAGTTCTCGAGCCGCAGTAGAGAACTTAGCCGGTGGCAGTTACAGCAGTCCAAAGAGGAGAAGGCACGGCTGAAAACACAGCTAACACAGGAGAGGCTTCAGGAACAGCAGGAGAGGCTTCAGGAACAGCAGGAGAGGCTTCAGGAACAGCAGGAGAGGCTTCAGGAACAGCAGGAGAGGCTTCAGGAACAGCAGGAGAGGCTTCAGGAACAGCAGGAGAGGCTTCAGGAACAGCAGGAGAGGCTTCAGGAACAGCAGGAGAGGCTTCAGGAACAGCAGGAGAGGCTTCAGGAACAGCAGGAGAGGCTTCAGGAACAGCAGGAGAGGCTTCAGGAACAGCAGGAGAGGCTTCAGGAACAGCAGGAGAGGCTTCAGGAACAGCAGGAGAGGCTTCAGGAACAGCAGGAGAGGCTTCAGGAACAGCAGGAGAGGCTTCAGGAACAGCAGGAGAGGCTTCAGGAACAGCAGGAGAGGCTTCAGGAACAGCAGGAGAGGCTTCAGGAACAGCAGGAGAGGCTTCAGGAACAGCAGGAGAGGCTTCAGGAACAGCAGGAGAGGCTTCAGGAACAGCAGGAGAGGCTTCAGGAACAGCAGGAGAGGCTTCAGGAACAGCAGGAGAGGCTTCAGGAACAGCAGGAGAGGCTTCAGGAACAGCAGGAGAGGCTTCAGGAACAGCAGGAGAGGCTTCAGGAACAGCAGGAGAGGCTTCAGGAACAGCAGGAGAGGCTTCAGGAACAGCAGGAGAGGCTTCAGGAACAGCAGGAGAGGCTTCAGGAACAGCAGGAGAGGCTTCAGGAACAGCAGGAGAGGCTTCAGGAACAGCAGGAGAGGCTTCAGGAACAGCAGGAGAGGCTTCAGGAACAGCAGGAGAGGCTTCAGGAACAGCAGGAGAGGCTTCAGGAACAGCAGGAGAGGCTTCAGGAACAGCAGGAGAGGCTTCAGGAACAGCAGGAGAGGCATGGAGCCCCCAATCAAAGGGGAAGAGACAGTGCTATAACAGGCTCCTTATGCCAGGTGCTGTGGCTCATGCCTATAATCCCAGCACTTTGGGAGGCTGAGGCACCAGAATTGCTTCAACCCAGGAGATGGAGGTTGCAGTGAGCTGAGATTGCACCACTGCACTCCAGCCTGGGGGCTGGTGACCACAGCACCCCAGGGCAGTCCTGTGGCTGTTTCTTGCTTCCTGCCCTCTGACTTTAGAGGTGGGTAGCCCTGGCCCTTTTAAGGGGCACTGTGTGGAATGTCCCGGGCTCCCCAGATCGAAACTTCTCACTCTTCACCATCCAGTTCTCGAGCCGCAGTAGAGAACTTAGCCGGTGGCAGTTACAGCAGTCCAAAGAGGAGAAGGCACGGCTGAAAACACAGCTAACACGGGTGAGGTTTTGCAGAGGGAGGGATGTGGAAGGAAGATGACCCCAGGTAGCCAGGAGCAGGTGAGGACCAGTGACAGCCCTTCCTAACTTCTGTGCCCATTCTTGCAGTTGAAGGAGTTGCTGACCAAAGTCCAATTAGAACGAGATCAATATGCTCATCAAATAGAAGGAGAGAGGGACAGGTGGCAGCAGAGGGTAAGAAAAATGTCGCAGGAGGTGACATCTGACCCTTCAGACACCCCACCTTAGATAGGTCACTGGATCTTTCTGGGCATCTGTAAAATGAGAATAGTACAGCCAGAGGTGGTCATGGGTCTGGGCTTTGTGGAAGTGGGGGCAGAGAGGGAGATGGGAGCCTGCCCAGCCACCAGCCCCTCTCTCCAGGGCCCTTTCCCCCTGTGCTTTTGGCAGATTGACATATTGAAGAACGAAAAAAGGCGTTATATGCATCAGGTAGAGGAGCTGGAGTCCAAACTCAAAAATGAGATTGGTAAGATGGGGCTGGCATGACCTGGGAGCAGGACTGGCATCAGAGGGCTGTGGGGGTGGCTTAGAATGCCCTAGGGAGGTGGGTGGATGGAAGGGAGAGGGAGGCAGAGGGAAAGAGGTCTGTGCCAGGAGACGGCAAGTCTTGTCATCTCCATGAGCCTCAGTGTCCCTATCAGCAAAGGGGGCCCATTGTCAGCAACCCACAGTTCTCTCTATCTGAAAGTGGCTTTGCAGACTGGCTACCATCCGGGTGCAAGGAATCATTAGCAGCGAGGCCAAGTTTGGGGAGCCTGAGGAGCTGGTGCGTTGCCCCAGCTGGGGAGCGTGCCCTCCTCCCTAGCCCTCCGGGCCTTTGTTTCCCCACCTCTAAAATGGGGCAGTGTAGCCCTCATGTGAAATGTTACTTCTAAAGGCACCTGTGAACCAGGTGGCTGTGGGAGAGAGGGGATGATTTTTCTAACCTGCCTCCACCCTTCCTGGTGCCATGGGAGGCAGACACCAAGTTCTGGGGTCTCCAGCTGCAGTGGGTGGCTGCTGATTGCTTCTCTCTGTCCTGAACAATGAGAACAAGAGTGCACTGCAGTTGGAGCAGCAAGTAAAGGAGCTACAGGAGAAGCTGGATGAGGTGAAGGAGACGGAAACCTCCACCCCATCCAAGAAGGGCTGGGAGGCGAGCACTAGCCTCTGGGGAGGGGAAGTGCCAGGCAAGAGGCAGCTCCAGCCTGGGGGCTGGTGACCACAGCACCCCCCAGGGCAGTCCTGTGGCTGTTTCTTGCTTCCTGCCCTCTGACTTTTAGAGGTGGGTAGCCCTGGGCTCCTCCCAGGTCTGGACATCATCATCCCAGCTAGAGGCATGGAGCCCCCCAATCAAAGGGGAAGAGACAGTGCTATAACAGGCTCCTTATGCCAGGCGCTGTGGCTCATGCCTATAATCCCAGCACTTTGGGAGGCTGAGGCAGCAGAATTGCTTCAACCCAGGAGGTGGAGGTTGCAGTGAGCTGAGATTGCACCACTGCACTCCAGCCTGGGGGCTGGTGACCACAGCACCCCAGGGCAGTCCTGTGGCTGTTTCTTGCTTCCTGCCCTCTGACTTTTAGAGGTGGGTAGCCCTGGGCTCCTCCCAGGTCTGGACATCATAATCCCAGCTAGAGGCATGGAGCCCCCCAATCAAAGGGGAAGAGACAGTGGTATAACAGGCTCCTTATGCCAGGTGCTGTGGCTCATGCCTATAATCCCACCACTTTGGGAGGCTGAGGCACCAGAATTGCTTCAACCCAGGAGGTGGAGGTTGCAGTGAGCTGAGATTGCACCACTGCACTCCAGCCTGGGGGCTGGTGACCACAGCACACCCCAGGGCAGTCCTGTGGCTGTTTCTTGCTTCCTGCCCTCTGACTTTTAGAGGTGGGTAGCCCTGGGCTCCTCCCAGGTCTGGACATCATCATCCCAGCTAGAGGCATGGAGCCCCCCAATCAAAGGGGAAGAGACAGTGCTATAACAGGCTCCTTATGCCAGGCGCTGTGGCTCATGCCTATAATCCCAGCACTTTGGGAGGCTGAGGCAGCAGAATTGCTTCAACCCAGGAGGTGGAGGTTGCAGTGAGCTGAGATTGCACCACTGCACTCCAGCCTGGGCCACAGAGTGACACTTTTGTCTCAAAACAAAACAAAAAGACTCCTTAGATTAAAACTGGATTCCAGCCTGGGTTCCACTGGTCACCATTCAAGTACTTTGCATCTCTAAGTCTCTGTTTCTTTAACTTCACAAGGAAGTTAGCATTTTCCTTACAGAGGTGCTGAGGATTAAATGAGAAGAGGGTATGAGATTTGAGGCTGGGGAAGGAGGCATGGGGTTCTAGGAAAGCGAGGCAGTCACTTAGGCCTGGAGTAAGGGGACAGGGGCCTGGGCAGCCGACAGAGCCCCCACAGTGCCCTCACTACCCTATTAATGGGCCCAGAATCTGGAAACCAGCCACCACGTGCCCGCAAACCCAGGGTCTTCCTGCAGGTGGGGCTGAAGAGCCAAGAGGCTCAGAGTCTGCAGCAGCAGCCAGACCATTACCTGGGTCACCTGCAGCAGTACGTGGCCACCTATCAGCAGCAGGTGGCCACCTATCAGCAGCTGACCTCTGAGAAGGAGGTGCTGCACAGGCAGTGACTGCAGCAGACCCAGCTAATGAACCAGCTGCAGCAGCAGGAAGCTTGGGGCAAAGCGGTGGCCGAGATGGCCCGCCAAAAGTTGCAGGAGACCCAGGGGAGGGAGCTGCGAGGATGGGGCCGTGAGGGGGATGACCTGGCAAACTCCATCCCTTCTCACTCTTTCCTGGCCCCTTAGGAGCACCTGGAAGCTGCCAGCCAGCAGAACCAGCAGCTAACAGCCCAGTTGGGCCTCATGGCTCTCCCTGGGGAAGGTACGGGAGACCGCTCAGAGGAAGAGGAGAGAGCCCCAGGAGGAAGGGGGGACTGTTAGCAACATAGGATTGAGGAGCTGGAAGAGACCTTTAGAACAGCTGGTCATTATGCCCACCGGGTGCCTGCACTAAGTTCGGCATCAGTGTGGTGACCTCCTGTGAGCAGGGGCTCAGAGGAAGAGGAGAGAGCCCCAGGAGGAAGGGGGGACTGTTAGCAACATAGGATTGAGGAGTTGGAAGAGACCTTTAGAACAGCTGGTCATTATGCCCACCGGGTGCCTGCACTAAGTTCGGCATCAGTGTGGTGACCTCCTGTGAGCAGGGGGCCACCAAGTTGCCTAAGGATGGCTGAACTGGCCCAGGTCAGAAAGGCAGCAGGTCAGAACTCCCACATCGACCAATAGTGGGAGTGTGCCTGGGCGGAATAGCAAGATCTTGATTCTTAAAAGTAAAAATAAAGAACAGCAGCTCATTCCCCTCTGGGGAGGGGCTGGCTCAGGGTTACACAGTGAGGGTGGAGGTAGAGGTGGGCCCACGGTACCTCCCTTGTTGGGTTGTCTGAGGACCCCTCTGGCCACCCCCCACAGGAGATGGAGGACAACATCTGGGCAGTGAGGGGGAGGAGGCACCTCGGCCCATGCCGAGCATCCCAGAGGACCTGGAGAGCTGGGAGGCCACGGTAAGCCTGAACCCCCCTGCACCCATTTTTCCACCTTCCTCTGTGGTCCCTTCAAGACCCCATTTATGCTTTTAACTTCCCTGCCTTCTGATTTCTCTGGACCCTCACCCCTTCCGAGAGCCAGTGGTCAGACACCATTTCACCTGTGACCAACAGGTGCACTCTCTGAGGCCCCAAGGGAAGGGGCTGCGCTCCACCTCTCTGCCCCATTTCTTCTGTGTATGCCCCTACAAGAATGCTCACGTCTTGCCCTCAGGTGGCATTTTTCAAGTCCACTGGAGCCAGTGCCCAGGAGAAGCAGGCACGGTTACGAGATCAGGTGAAAGAGCAGAGGGTGTGCTGCCAGCGCCTGGCTCACCTGGTGGCCTCGGCCCAGAAGGAGCCAGAGGCAGTGGTCCCAGCCCCAGAGACTGGGGGCGAGTCTGTGAGTGGGGAGACCCACTGGGCCCTGCAGGAAGTCATGGAGAAGCTGGCCCACGCCAGGACTCACCTCCGCCTTCTCCATGACTTGAAAATGCCACCTGATGGCAGGTCACTGCTGAGATGTGACCACAATATTTTGGCTCCAGGGCAGCTTTATGGACCACCCGGAGGAGAAGGCAGACCTGAGTGAGCTGGTGAAGAAACAAGAAATACGATTCATCCAGTACTGGCGAGAGAGATGCCATCAGTGAGTGGGAGGCCAGGGCACGGCACGGGGAGCTGCAGGGCCGTCAGAGAGGCCCCAGTGTCTGAGCCCTGTCCTCCCGCAGGAAAATCCATCACCTTTTAACAGAGCCAGGGGGCCATGCCAAAGATGCGGCACTGGGAGGAGGACATCATGAGGCTGGCCCAGGACAGGGAGGAGATGAAGGTAGGGTGTGCAACAACTCTGTGGGGGTGTGGGTGGGGGTGGGTGTGAGGGTGGGCGCAGGCAGTGGCATGACAGCTGAGCACCCCTCCCTCCAGGTGAAGCTGCTGGAGCTGCAGCAGATGGTATCGGGGCCTGTGGCGACGACAACAATGGGCACAGAAAATTCCTGGCTGCTGCCCAGAACCCTGCTGATGAGCCCGGTCCAGGAGCCCCAGCCCCCCAGGAGCTTGGGGCTGCAGACAAGCATGGTGGTGAGTAGAGCCCTCAGGCGGGGTGGGCAGGCAGGAATTGGGGGGCTCCCACTGTGCTCAGATCCCTGCCTCCCTCTCTCCAAAGATCTTTGTGAGGTGAGCCTCAGCTCCTCTGCACAAGGGGAGGCCAAGGAGGGTCCTCCCCATGACAACCCTACTGCACAGCCAATCGTGCGGGACCACCAGGAGCACCCAGGCTTGGGCAGCAATGGCTGTCTTCCATTCTTTTGCTGGGCTTGGCTGCCAAGAAGAAGGAGATAAACATCATCATCATCAAAGAGCTGGCCAGGAAATTTTTAAATAAGAAACCAAGCTTTGGGGTTAATCTCCTACACAATTCATTTAGTTCATTTGAATGTTAGAGCCACTCATGATTATTTGTGTTTCTAATTTATAGTTTAAGTTTATTTGTAAAAAGTTAAAAGAGAGTGGGTCCCTGTGACTTTCACCGATGTTCACTCTGGAATCCTTTAGTATTTTTCTTTTTTAATTTCATAATTGTAGGTCATTAGCATGCTTATCGAGTTTGCCCTTATGTGGTGGGAGTTCAAACACGCAAAGACCCACACTTTGCACAAAACTGTTCTCGTTGGTTTGGAATAGGCCGCCATGCTTTTTTAATGTTATTGCAGCATGTATATTCATTACAGAATTCAGATAAAATTTGCCTATGTTCTGCTAGTGTTTGATCTAATCTTAATCACAGTGAGCTCTTCATTAGCTCAATATGTGGTTTGCCCCCAAGTGTGCACTGTTTATTGCTTTGTAATATGCCACTATGAATACTGACATTTAGAGTTGTTTAAAGGCTGAGAACTGGAAACAGCCTTTCCTCCATTTTCTGTGTATTGGTGATGAGAGTCATAACCATTTGGGGGAGCTTTTTAAATCTCACAGAAGAGGAAAGTGGCCTGCTCTGGCAGGTATGTGCAGGATAGAGTGTGTTTCATCTGTTCCGGTGCCAAGAATTAGCACTGTATTCTGGTGGTTCCCTTAGGATTTGTATGTGCTCTGGGCTCATGAAGATATTGCATCATGAGTTGCAGCAGTTGTACTCTTTTTCGAAGACCTAAAAAGGGATTATTTCTGAGGAATGAAAGGTTCCCATCATTGACTGTGGATGTGGAAAACTTTCCTAGCTTAGAGCATTTGTATCTATAATACGTTTCAAAGTCAGAGTTCATGTTACCTGTTTTAATCACATGACTACATGCCTCAGTACACAAAAGGGCACTGGTTGGCATTCTTAATGTATTTAGTGAAGATCATAAGAAATCCTTTATAAGTTCAAATGCCCCTGGAACAAGCATACAGGCTCTAGGCAAGAATGAATTAGAGTGAAAGAAATCTGTGTGACACCTGGCATTCCTCTCTGTTCATGGAGCTTCTTTGAGGCTTGAAGATTGATTTTTACCATCTAGACCTCTCTGGCTAATACCTATTCTTCAACCACCTTGGTTACTCTGACATAGGAATTTACTTCTTTTCCTTGAATGGAAAACACTTTTAAAAATAATAAGAAACATTATTATAAACTAATACATGTGAGAGTACTTGTTGAAACAAAAAGGAGTTTTAGTAGACAGTATTATACCATCTTTGAAAATCAAGGAGAAGTTTATGAAACTTAAAATGTTTAGAAACTTCAGTGCAATCCAGTTTGTGAATGTCAATGTATTATCAGGAAACGTGTCTATACAATCACACAGTTATATTTTCTCACAAACTTCTTTACAAAGAGTGAAATATGTTTTTGTACCTCTCGGTTTCAGTTAGGGACATATTTTGTGCAATATTTATGTGATTGTGCCTATGCGTAATGAATGAATGCATTTCAGTCATATATTGCCTAAATCATAACTTGATGATGCTTGGGAAAGACTCAACAGTTCAAACTTCATGAAGTTCTAATGTCTGTGTTCCAGAACACATCACATTATTAGGATGTAGGGAGATATGTATGTGTGCTCCCTACATCCTAATAATGTGAGGTGGGGATTTCTAGTTACTAGACCGTCTCCATATTTAGCATTTGGCATCCTCCTGATACTTCTATGACATTAACAGGAGAGCAACAATATGATTTAACCAATGGAATAACAGATTTTCCGGCATTCACTGAAAGAGGGCAAATATTCGGTCCTTGTGACTTCAACTGACTCTTCCAAATTGTATGAATGTATCAATGTATTAGATAAGCCCAGTTTCAGAATGATAAAGAAAAAATGTTAGACCAAATAATGCGGCTAATTAACAGTGGTACGATTTCTAGCCTGTGGGTTTAAAATGCAGTTAAAGTCCTGTTCTTGCCTTTTATTTTCTGAACTTGCCGCTTTTGCATTCTTTGAGTTCAGTTTAAAGACAGTTACTTTAAGAGCACTTTAAACCCTCGGGCTAGAAATCGGACCGCTGTTCATTAGCCACATTATTTGGTCTAAAAAAAAAAAAAAAAAAAAAAAAAAAAAAAAAAAAAAAAAAAAAAAAAAAAAAAAAAAAAAAAAAAAAAAAAAAAAAAAAAAAAAAAAAAAAAAAAAAAAAAAAAAAAAAAAAAAAAAAAAAAAAAAAAAAAAAAAAAAAAAAAAAAAAAAAAAAAAAAAAAAAAAAAAAAAAAAAAAAAAAAAAAAAAAAAAAAAAAAAAAAAAAAAAAAAAAAAAAAAAAAAAAAAAAAAAAAAAAAAAAAAAAAAAAAAAAAAAAAAAAAAAAAAAAAAAAAAAAAAAAAAAAAAAAAAAAAAAAAAAAAAAAAAAAAAAAAAAAAAAAAAAAAAAAAAAAAAAAAAAAAAAAAAAAAAAAAAAAAAAAAAAAAAAAAAAAAAAAAAAAAAAAAAAAAAAAAAAAAAAAAAAAAAAAAAAAAAAAAAAAAAAAAAAAAAAAAAAAAAAAAAAAAAAAAAAAAAAAAAAAAAAAAAAAAAAAAAAAAAAAAAAAAAAAAAAAAAAAAAAAAAAAAAAAAAAAAAAAATGTAACTGCTATCTTAAGGTTCTGAAATAAGTTAAAACATTTTAAAATATGAACACTGTAGTATAAAAGAAAGAAATGCCAGTTCCAGTCCAAAGCTTTATTTGGCAAGTTTTCTTGGAATGAATTTTACCAATTTATGAATTCTTGTAAACAGAATGTGTAATGGAAATACTGAAATGTTTTTCCCTAGAGTGCCATTATTGACTGCTAGTGTGATGCTACTGTAATGTAATAAATTATTAAATTGTTTCAAAGTGTTGTTTTCGCCTTAAAATTTTATTTTGCGTTTCTTGAAAACTATAGTATTAAAGGTATTGATACTGTGCAAATGCTGGGCATGCTTGGCATGAGACAATGTGTTTCATTTTTACAAAATTGTCATATAACTATGCAAGTGTTTATTAAAAGAACACAAAATAAAAAAGTTATGGGATTAAAAAAAGTTATGGGGTGAAAAACTTATGGGATAAAAAATGTAAAACGTTGTGCCAAAAAACTTTTGGGAAAAAAGTAGAAAAAGTTTTATGAAAAGTTACAAAAAAAGTTATGAGAAAGAAGTTATGGAATTTTTTTTAAAAAGTCATGGAATAAAAATAAAAATTAAAAGCAGGCCCCTGTCAGCAAAGCCTGGAGAACTGGGGCTGGAGTCTCCACCACCACCATGTCCCTACCACCCCTTCCCAGGCACCCCTTTACAATTAGGGTAAGAGGATAAGACCTCTGTCTAATGGGGAAAGAAAAACAGATCCTTTGCCACCTTGACCAGGGCTGAGTCCCTAAATTTCTGGATGATGATGATTGTTATTTAAGAGCCAGAGGCTGGTGGAGTTGGTTTGTTTGGAGGAGGCCTGATGGCCTCCTTACTCTCACCATAGCAACTTTTCCCTCAGGGGGCTCCCATCTTATTCAGAGAGGTAGCTGAGGCAGGACAGTGGGGCTAACTGTGGACCAGGCAAGGGCACGGGCTGCTGGGGTGGCCCCCCTTCCCCAGTGTACATATTGTGTCTGTGTAAGGTTTTGTATATTCCAGAGAGTAGGGCCACCCCTGTATCATACCTAGCGGTGGTTGGAGCTGGTACATGGGGAGGAGGTTCTAATAATTGCTTGTGGCTGGGAAACTTATTTATTGCAGCATAGGACAGAGGAAGGAGGCGGGGATGGGGTCGTGGCTCCCTAGTGATGCGACTCCTGTTCATTTTGCTTTTTATTTTTGAATAAACGGATTTAGCCATACTGCTCGGCCTGGTGTGTTCCTGTTTCCCTCACTGGGTCCTGGAGTTTGTGGAACCAAACAAGGAGTCCCAGAGTGTCTTGAGCGTGTCCAGCTAGGCTGTTGGGGACCTTCCAGGCATGTTACCTGTATGCTGCATGGTGGCGCCTAGGGGATTCCACGGGGACTGCCATGGCGCCTATGGGGCACAGTCCGGCCCTGACAGCCAACAGGCCTAGAAGCCTGATCTAGCGGTGGCCAGGAAGACAGGTACCAGCACCTAAAGGCACTGACTTCCACCCACCCCAGGCGTCTTCCGTTCTGTCCCCTTGCCTCCCTCTCCTGTCTGCAGCTGGTGGCCTGTTCTGTCTGTCCCTCCAGAGTGCCGGCTGCCCTGCAGGCTCCCTCCAGGCTGAGTTCATGGCCCTGCCCCCTGGTGGCCAGAGCCGGCTTCACAGGACAAGAGCCAGCTAAGCTCCAGGGGCTTTCCAGGAAAAGTATCCCTTGGAAAAGGGTATGGCCTTTTCACCGCTCCCAACAGCGCCCTAGAAATGGCTTGGCCTTTCCCCTCCCCTGAGCTCCACAGAGAACACAGTCAGGAGAGGACACACTTCCCCGCCATCCAGAAATGGGTTTGATTCTCAGCCAAGGGACAGCAGGACTTGTAGAGACTGTCAGGCCACACAGCTGCCTGCACAGCACTCCCATGCTTGGTGGGGAGGCGGGAGGGATGGCGGGGGGCTGGCTCTCCATAGGCCGGGCGTGACAGGGAGGCTCACTGGAGGTGGCACACTTTGGAGGAGCAATGTCAGGGGATAGCTTTCTCTTGTTTGGCCACAAGACTCCAAAAGGACAGCATGGTGACTGATTCCCAGAGCTAGAGGTGAGGCGGTCAGCCATGTGTAGGTGTGTGTGTGTGTGTGTGTGTGTGTGTGTGTGTATATATATATATGTATTTATAGATATTTTTAGAACAGGGCAGGGGCATACCACAGAGGGGGGCACAAGTTTTCAGCAACGGTCACACCTGGATGTGTCAGCTCACCACTACAACAGACTAAGTCACAGATGAAGGGGGCTGGCTTTGGGGCTGGGGAGCCACGCCAAGTCACAGAACAGCCGCCCAGGCAGGCTTGGAAAGGGAGGTCTCCGAGAAGAGGAGGGATCTGTTTAGAGGTCAAATGGGGGCTTGGGGCTCTCAGGATGGGATGTACTTGCCTGACCCGATCGGCTGGCAGTTGGAGAGAAAGCAGAGAGAAAACAGGAGGGGAAAAGTGAGCAGAGAGCTGGTGAGGCAAGTGCAGAGCACAGGTGAGCCACAGCAGCTGTGGGAGGGCCAGGGAGGGGAGGGTGCAGGTGCGGGTGTGGCAAGGTTCCTGGAAAAGAGGGGCTGGAAGGGAAAGGGGAGGAAGACAGAGGGAGGAGCTGGAGCTTCACAGGTAGTGCCTGGGGGCTGTGGCGGCCCTCCCCACCCCACACAGGCTGGCCTCTTCCATGGCACTCAGTGCACCCACTGTTAAGACTGATGCTCAGCCCCTTTGGGCTTTCCCTCTTCTCTGGTCACCCTGTCTTCCAACCCACTTGTCCAGGGCCACCTCTCGCCTTGGGGAGCCCAAAGCAACAGCCACCAGGCCTGATAGAGAAGGAACACTGCTTGAACGAGGATGATGAAGCTAAAAGGGATGGATGGCTGGAGTGATCACCGGAGCCCCCCTCTGGGTGGTCAGAAAGCCCAGGAACCCCTGAAGTGTCCCTGGGGGAGGCAGGGAGGTCAGGCAGCTGGATGCCACTGGCTATAGACTTATAAGTCTAAGAGGGGAGCTTCAGCTTGTTGGGGGTTGCAGGTCACATAGGTGAGGCTGGGCCCTTCCTACTGGGAAAAGCAGAAGAGGGAGAGTCCATGGCAGTGGAGGTGGGTGGGCTTGCTGGGCGGAGCTCAGCTGGGCCAGCAGGCACTGTGGTCCCTTTGGCTGAATAGCAGAGGCGACCTCTAGGTGCAAGAGGCCAAGGTGCGTGAGCCTGCAGGCTGGGAGTAGTGCTTCAACAGGGGCCAGGCACCCTGCCTTAAGTCACACGCTAGCAGCTATGATGGTACCTGGGAGGGAGGGAAGGGGCCTGTGTTTCCTGCCTGGCCTGTGAGGTGTGTTGTGGGTTGACCGTGTGTATGGGACACTCAAGGTTTTATCCTAGATCACCACTGGATTGCTGGCAGATAGAGCAGGTGGGACCCTATCACCCCTGCTCTGCAGTGGATTTGGCTTTCAGCACTCCCAGGCTAGGAGCTGGATGCCCTGCCCTGGCAGCATGACTCAGACTGCACAACAGGTACGGTGTGCCCAAGATGACTATCCTAGGCCTCTGGCCACCTCAGAGTACAGCCCCACACACAACCCCCTCCAGGCTCTCAGCCCTTACACCATAAACCATGAGCTCTCTGACAGCTCCAGAGAGCACCCAGGTCTGCCAGCTTGGGCATGGAGCCTGTTCCAAGAGCCCCCGGGCTCAGCCATTGGGGGTGGGGGCCAGCCCTGGTTCCTTCATCCAGCAAAGACGCTCTGCACCTGAAGCCAGGAGTCGTCCACAGGCCCTAGGGGTCATGCTGATGGTGGTCGCGTTGATGTCACCGATGATGCCGAGTGCCTCCTTCAGCACCTGGTGCATGCGCAGCTTCTCGTTGCGCCGCTGTGTCTGCTTTGTCGACTCCTCCCTCAGTGTGTTCTGGTCCCCACGTGAGTACAAGTTGGACAGCAGCTCTGAGAAGATGAACTCCTTGGTCTGAGAGTGGGCAAAGAGGGAAGGAGGTTGGGATCTGATGCTTATGCTGCCCTGGCCTCCTGCCAGGCCCTGCTGGGACTGTGTGCTGGACTTGGAGCCCTGAGTATGGCTTTTCAGACGCGGCTTCTCCACCACTTAGACTCAAAGATCTGCCTCACCACTGCCCTTTTCTCACTCAGATAGGGACACTGAGGTCCCCAGGAAAAGTCAGCTGTCCAAGGTCACAGATCTGGGAGAGGACCCAGGACCTATCACGCCACCAGGACACCTGTGTACTCAGTTTAAAAAAAATTTTTTTGGAGATAGGATCTTGCTCTGTCACTAGGCTGGAGTACAGTGGGCAAGATCACCGCTCACGGCAGCCTCAACCTGTTGGGCTCAAAGTGATCCTCCAGTATCATTCTGTCAAGTAGCTAGGACTGTAGGCATGTGCCACCACCAAGCTCAGCTATTTTTAAAATTTTTGTGTAGAGGCCAGGTCTCACTATGTTGCCCAGGCTGGTCTTGAACTCCTGCGCTCAAGCTATCCTCTTGCCTTGGCCTCCCAAAGTGCTGGGATTACAGGCATGGGCCACTGTGCCCAGTCCCACATTATATTTCTATGAGACAGCTCTGGTCTGGACTGTGCCTCCCTCCCTGGACCTGGTCCCATAGGGCTGGTCGGCATCTCCCCCAGGCCAACATGGCCACCTGCATCCCCAGTGCCACAGGAGCCCCCTGCCCCTATGGGGCGGTGCATGTACATTGTTGATCATGACGTGCATGATGGTCTTGGGCGTGACACCAACCATGAGGTCCCACGTGGTCTTGTTGACAATGGCCATGTAGGAGTCCACCAGGTTCTGGGTGGTTTCCATTTTCCGCTCCAGCTGTGGGTCCATGGAGTGCACGAAGCTGTCGGAGCCATTCTCCTCGGCCTTGCTGTCCTGTCATGGAGAACACAAGGACATCAGGGTGGCCAGGCCATGCAGCCAGGCTCCAGGAATTCCTAAGATCTCAGCCCCTCGAAGGGTACCTGGAACATTGAGGCACAGAGAGAAGCAACTGGCCTGAACATGCACCCAGCTCCCCACACGCTCTAGACAGTTTCAGGTCTCTGCCTCTCAGGAGCCCAGACTCTCCTGATTCAGTGTCCTCTTAGTTCTGACTCTAGTGGCCAGAATTTGCCTCCAGTTACCAATCCAGAAATTGGAAAAGAACATCTCCAGGTCCCTTGCTTGGAGACCTGGCCAGAGCTCGTGCCAGGCTGCAGATGCCTGGCAGGAGGCAAGAAAAGGGCATATTCACTTTCTCCTTGTCCTGGGAGGCCCATGCACCAACATTGCCACCGCCGCTGCCACCAGGGAACACGGCAAAGTAGACACACATAGAGAGGAAAATGGGAAGGGTTGAGTGAACCTGGGACACTGCGCCCCAACTTTAATGTGTTGTGGAATTCTGTTAGCTAATATTTTATTGAGGATTTTTGCATCAATATTCATCAGTTATATTGGCCTGTAGTTTTCTTTTTTGGTTTGTATCTTTGATTTTGGTATCAGGGTAATACTAGCCTTGTAGAATGAGTTTGCAAGTATTCCCCCCTTCTCTATTTTTGGAATCATTTGGGTAAGGTTGGTATTAGTTCTTCTTTAAATGTTTGTTAGAATTCAGCAGTGAATCATCGGGTCCTAGGCTTTTCTTTGCTGGGAGAATTTTTATTACCCCTTTGATCCCATTATTTGTTATTGGTCTGTTCAGGTTTTGGATTTCATCATGGTTCAATCTTGGTAGGCTAGATGTGTCTGGAAATTTATTCATTTTTAGTAGGTTTTCCTATTTCTTTGCATATAGTTGCTGACCACTAGTGATCCTTTGAGGGTTTTTTTTTTTTGAGATGGAGTCGTCTTGCTCTGTCACCCAGGCTAGAGTGCAGTGGTGCAATCTTGGCTCACTGCAAGCTCCGCCTCCCGGGTTCACGCCATTCTCCTGCCTTAGTCTCCTGAGTATGGCTTTTCAGACGCGGCTTCTCCACCACTTACACTCAAAGATCTGCCTCACCACCGCCCTTTTCTCACTCAGATAGAGACACTGAGGTCCCCAGGAAAAGTCAGCTGTCCAAGGTCACAGATCTGGGCGGGGACCCCGGGCCTATCACGCCACCCAGGACACGTGTGTACTCAGTTTACAAAAATTTTTTTTGGAGATAGGATCTTGCTCTGTCACTAGGCTGGAGTACAGTGGGCAAGATCACCGCTCATGGCAGCCTCAACCTGTTGGGCTGAAAGTGATCCTCCAGTATCATTCTGTCAAGTAGCTAGGACTGTAGGCATGTGCCACCACCAAGCTCAGCTATTTTTAAAATTTTTGTGTAGAGGCCAGGTCTCACTATGTTGCCCAGGCTGGTCTTGAACTCCTGCGCTCAAGCTATCCTCTTGCCTTGGCCTCCCAAAGTGCTGGGATTACAGGCATGGGCCACTGTGCCCAGTCCCACATTATATTTCTATGAGACAGCTCTGGTCTGGACTGTGCCTCCCTCCCTGGACCTGGTCCCATAGGGCTGGTCGGCATCTCCCCCAGGCCAACATGGCCACCTGCATCCCCAGTGCCACAGGAGCCCCCTGCCCCTATGGGGCGGTGCATGTACATTGTTGATCATGACGTGCATGATGGTCTTGGGCTCGACACCAACCATGAGGTCCCACGTGGTCTTGTTGACAATGGCCATGTAGGAGTCAACCAGGTTCTGGGTGGTTTCCATTTTCCGCTCCAGCTGTGGGTCTATGGAGTGCACGAAGCTGTCGGAGCCATTCTCCTCGGGCTTGCTGTCCTGTCATGGAGAACACAAGGACATCAGGGTGGCCAGGCCATGCAGCCAGGCTCCAGGAATTCCTAAGATCTCAGCCCCTCGAAGGGTACCTGGAACATTGAGGCACAGAGAGAAGCAACTGGCCTGAACATGCACCCAGCTCCCCACGCGCTCTAGACAGTTTCAGGTCTCTGCCTCCCAGGAGCCCAGACTCTCCTGATTCAGTGTCCTCTTAGTTCTGACTCTAGTGGCCAGAATTTGCCTCCAGTTACCAATCCAGAAATTGGAAAAGAACATCTCCAGGTCCCTTGCTTGGAGACCTGGCCAGAGCTCGTGCCAGGCTGCAGATGCCTGGCAGGAGGCAAGAAAAGGGCATATTCACTTTCCCCTTGTCCGGGGAGGCCCATGCACCAACACTGCCACCGCCGCTGCCACCACGGAACACGGCAAAGTAGACACACACAGAGAGGAAAACGGGAAGGGTTGAGTGAACCTGGGACACTGCACCCCAACTTTAATGTGTTGTGGAATTCAGTTAGCTCATATTTTGTTGAGGATTTTTGCATCAATATTCATCAGTGATATTGGCCTGTAGTTTTCTTTTTTGGATTGAATCTTTGTTTTGGTATCAGGGTAATACTAGCCTTGTAGAATGAGTTTGCAATATTCCCCCCTTCTCTATTTTTGGAATCATTTGGGTAAGGTTGGTATTAGTTCTTCTTTAAATGTTTGTTAGAATTCAGCAGTGAATCATCAGGTCCCAGGCTTTTCTTTGCTGGGAGATTTTTACTACCGCTTTGATCCCATTATTTGTTATTGGTCTGTTCAGGTTTTGGATTTCATCATGGTTCAATCTTGGTAGGCTAGATGTGTCTGGAAATTTATTCATTTTTAGTAGGTTTTCCTATTTCTTTGCATATAGTTGCTGACCACTAGTGATCCTTTGAGGGTTTTTTTTTTTTTGAGATGGAGTCGTCTTGCTCTGTCACCCAGGCTGGAGTGCAGTGGTGCAATCTTGGCTCACTGCAAGCTCCACCTCCCGGGTTCACACCATTCTCCTGCCTCAGTCTCCTGAGTAGCTGGGACTACAGGTACCTGCCACCACACCTGGCTAATTTTTTGTATTTTTAGTAGAGATGGGGTTTCACCTTGTTAGCCAGAATGGTCTCCATCTCCTGACCTCATGATCAGCCCACCTCAGCCTCCCAAAGTGCTGGGATTACAGGCGTGAGCCACTGCGCCTGGTCAGATTTTCTTTTAAATAGATTTGAGACAGGCAGTAGGAGAGTATATAAGTGATGTGTTATAGGACGCTAAGTAGTATCCTATGAAATGGCAAAAACCGCAATCACTTTTGCACCAACCTAATAGAACCTTATCAGTGCACTTGCTTATTTTTCTACCTGCTCGTTAGGGTTTTAAATGTCAACCTACCATGGCATAGACTTTAATCCTCTGGGTATGCTTTTGTTGTTCTTTCCTGGTATATGCTGTGGAATTGAGACAGACTGGCTCATGAGAGAGAGATTTTGTGTTGCCACAGGTAGGACATGCTCAAAAAATACTTGGGTCATTTATTGACCCAAGTCATCTATTCGTCATAGTTTTGTAGCACTGATCTTGCATACATTTCATGTATCTTCCATGAACTCCACATCAGTGCTGCTTGTAGGATACTCAGAGAGAAATTCAACACTAAGGAATAAGATTGTCGGGTAAGATTGAGTTTTGGAGGGTCACAAATCTTGTAATGTCTAAGATTTCCACCCTCCCTGCTGAGAATTAGTTTTGGCTTCCTTGGAGGTGATACCGCCTCTGTTGAGAATAAGTGTTCTACTGTGATCACACCACTGCACTCCAGCCTGAGCGACAGAGCAAGACTCTGTCTCCAAAAAAAAAAAAAAAAAAAAAAAAGAGATACAGAATGCATGGCCTAGATGACTTCTAAGGTTCTTCCCACCCAGTTCCTGTTTTCTTGTTCTAGGCAGAGCGTAAAGTGAGAAAGACATGGATGTGGGAGTTTAGTCCGGCATTTCACTGCCACTTAACCGAGAAACTCTTCCATATTTAATTTCCCTGAATCTTTACAGCAGAATGATTGTTAACATCTTTTTCTTAGGGAAACTATGTGAGTCAAGGAGATAATATATTTAAAAATATTTTTAACTCTAAAGACTGTTTCACCGATGGTTATAATGAGATTGATCTCATTGTAGTGAGCAGCTAGCTAGCTGCTTAATTGTGCCTTTTAGAATGTAGGGAAGATGGCAAGATTTTTAGCATACTATATATGTAGCCGGTTGTGGAACTGTAAACATACTCTTTTTTTTATGGAACTATGAGTCACATACCATAAAATTCACTCTTTTAAATTTGTTCAATCCAGTGGTTTTTGGTATATTCAGAGTTGTGCATCTACTACCACTATTTCATTTTAGAAATTTTCATCATCCCCCAAAGAAACCCTGTACCCATTAGCAGTCAGTCTCCCTTCTCCCAGCCCCTGGCATCTACTGATCTACTTTCTACAGAAAGTCCATACAGATTTGTGTATTGTGGGCATTCTGTATAAATGAACTCATGCAATATCCTGTCTTCTTTCACTTAGCATAGTGTTTTCAAGGTTCATCCTGGTTGGAGGGTGTATCAGTACTTCCTCGTTTTGACTGAATAATATTTCATTGTATGACTATATCCCATTTTGTTTATCCATCTCTTGGTAAACATTTGGGTTTCTACATTTTGGCTCTTATAAATAATGTTGATTTGAATGTTTGTGCACAAGTTTGAATACCTGTTTTCAGGTCTCTTGAGTATATAATTGCTAGGCCATATGGTAACTCTATGTTTAACATTTTGAGGAATTGCCAGACTGTTTAACAAGGTATATGTACTATTTTACACCAGTAATATATGAGGGTTCCAATATCTCCACATCCTTGACAACACTTGTTACTGTCTTTTTATTATAGCCATCCTAGTGGCTGTGATGTAGTATCTCGCTGTGGTTTTGATTTGTGTTTCTCTAATGACTAGTGATGTTGAACATGTTTTTGTCTGCTTATTGGCCATTTGCATATATCTTCTTAGGAGCAGTTACCCATTTACAGTATGTAAATGCTTCAGATGCAACTCTAGTCATGCCTTAGCGATGGAGCTTTATTAAGCCTTCAGATCTGTAGGCATAGGAGTTGCTGAGTTCTTCTGAACTCCTAATACAGATTGCACTGAGTTTAGTGATACATTTTCTGGAGCATTTCTGAGTTTAGGTAGAGGGAAAGGTTTTTGCTGTGATTGGCTCATTATGTTCTTTCTAAATGGAAATGGGATTGAAGTGTCACCTCTATCCATTTGCTGGAATGTCATGAGGGACATGATTAGATGATCCCTTGAGCCTATGGCTGAGGTCAGTGGTTCTCTACTTAGACTGCACATTGGAGTCACCTGAGCATTAAAAACAACAACCAGGACAACCTATGCCTGTGTCTCATCTCCAGCAATTCTGATGTAATTGGTCAGGTCCATGGCCTGGGTATCCTGAGTTTTGTTTTTTTAAATGTCCCAGGTGATTCTGATGTGCAGTCCAGGTTGAGAATCACTTTAGGCCCTTTCCAGCTCTTTAAACACATGTATTTATCTAGAAGGTATGAAAGCATAAGTTTTCTTGAGACTGCCTTTAACATCTGTAAAGGCTTTCAAAGCAGCATCCATAAATTTTTTGAATGGCTGAATATTTTTCAACAGGCAGCATTTGGGTTATAAAATTAGCTTTTGGTAGAGTTGACTTATACCACCTGCAGCTTTTGCTCTCAAAAATAAATACTGGTTCTTTTGGCAAGCTAGTTGTTTAGCCTAATGTTCCTCTTTGTAAGCCAGTTATTAAAAGTAGTGATGCGGCCAGGGCGAAGTGGTGCAAACCTGTAGTCCCAGCTACTCGGAAGGCTGAGGTGGGAGGATCGCTAGAGCCCAAGAAGTCAAGGCTGCAGTGAACTGTGATTACACCACTGCACTGCAGCCTGGGCCACAGAGCGAGACTCGTCTCTTTAAAAACAGAGAATGTTGTGATGAAAGGTGATGCTCACCTCTCCCACACCCTTTTACAGTTTAGGGTTTGTATTTCCAAGGTTCCTGGACTGAGAACCCTTATCTTTTCATCGTTGCTCATTGACACTCTTTACCCATTCATCCTCCTGATTAGCTCCCCTTCGATGGACACATGGGTAGTCAGGGTGCAGGTCTCAAAACTGTCCTTCAGGTTCCAGGTGATCAACAAAGGCCCTTTTCTGCAGTGTCAACACATTGCTGCCCCTTCCTGCTAATCCCCATAATTTACTCTCCATCTCATAGTCTCTTCTTGGATGTGTTAACAGTGACCATCGTACGCTCAGCACGGACGAAATGAAATGGTGTTTAGAAACATTAGTCTTCTCTTTTGTAATGCCCCGTAGTCTCTCTGTATATGTCACATTTTGTAACTAACAGCTTGCCGGTGAAAAGGACCCCACGAACTGTTGTATATAGGCCAGACTGTAAGTGAATTACTTTTTTTGTCAATCATTTAACCATCTTTAAGCTAAAAGAGTTTTATGTGAAATGGCTTATAATTGCTTAGAGAATATTTGTAGAGAGGCACATTTGCCAGTATTAGATTTAAAAGTGATGTTTTCTGTATCTAAATGATGACTTATGATTCTTTCCAGTTGTTGGATTTGTAATTCCAGACAAGTTTGTTATAGGATATGCCCTTGACTATAATGAAGACTTCAGGAATTTGAATGTAAGTAATTGCTTCTTTTTCTCACTCATTTTTAAAAACCCACATAAAAATTTAAGAAAGAGAATTGTTTTCTCCTTCCAGCATCTCATAATTTGAACAGACTGATGGTTCCCATTAGCCACATAAAGCTGTAGTCTAGTACAGACGTCCTTAGAACTGGAACCTGGCCAGGCTAGGGTGACACTTCTTGTTGGCTGAAATAGTTGAACAGCTTTAGCATACAATAACTGTTGCATTATTACTTCAGATGATAAATCTGGTCATAAGTAGGAAATAAATGATCGAGTTTAGTCTTTTCATTCACTCTCCTTTGAACACCTGCCTCTTACTCTGGAGGCAGGAGTCCCATGGAGGTGTTTATGAGCATGTTGGAGGAAGGTTTAGGAAGACGGCAACAGCACACTACCTCAAGTAGATTCCCTACTCCATCTTTTTTTGCCACTTGCCCTGGCCTCCCATTTTGATACGCTTAAAATTCCCTACTTTATTTGTCTTTCAAAACTACATTTTGAGGCCGGTTGCTGTGGCTCACACCTGTAATCCTAGCACATTTGGAGGGGAGGCACATGGATCACCTGAGGTCAGGAGATCGAGACCATGGTGAAACCCGTCTCTACTAAAATACAAAAAAAAAAAAAAAAAAAAAAAAACAGAGAATGTTGTGATGAAAGGTGATGCTCACCTCTCCCACACCCTTTTACAGTTTAGGGATTGTATTTCCAAGGTTCCTGGACTGAGAACCCTTATCTTTTCATCGTTGCTCATTGACACTCTTTACCCATTCATCCTCCTGATTAGCTCCCCTTCGATGGACACATGGGTAGTCAGGGTGCAGGTCTCAAAAAATAAAAATAAAAATAAAAAATAAAAATAAAAATAAAAATAAAAATAAAATTTGCTACTTTATTTGTCTTTCAAAACTACATTTTGAGGCCGGTTGCTGTGGCTCACACCTGTAATCCTAGCACATTTGGGAGGGGGAGGCACATGGATCACCTGAGGTCAGGAGCTCGAGACCAGCCTGGCCAACATGGTGAAACCCCGTCTCTCCTAAAAATACAAAAATTAGCCGGGTGTAGTGGCACATGCCTGTAATTCCAGCTACCTGGGAGGCTGAGGCAGGAGAATCACTGGAACCCAGGATGCAGAGGCTGCAGTGAGCCAAGATCATGCCACTGCACTCCAGCCTGGGTGACAGAGCAAGACTCTGTCTCAAAAACACACACAAAACAAGACAAAGCAAAACCCAAAAACTACATATTGAGGCCGGTTGCTGTGGCTCACACCTGTAATCCTAGCACATTTGGAGGGGAGGCACATGGATCACCTGAGGTCAGGAGCTCGAGACCAGCCTGGCCAACATGGTGAAACCCCGTCTCTACTAAAAATACAAAAAAAATTAGTCGGGCGTGGTGGCAGGCACCTGTAGTCCCAGCTGGTCGGAGGGACTGGCCAGAGCTGGCGCTTTCTCAGCCCTAGATCTGGTCTCCGACCCGGCGCCAGAATACAGTCGCTTTGAATCGAAGATACGTGACTTGCGAGAACAAATGATGAACGGCAGCATGAGCTCTGGGTCTGGGTCCCTCCGAACAAGTGAGAAGAGGTCCTTGTATGTCAGGGCCCTGTTTGATTATGATCGGACTCGGGACAGCTGCCTGCCAAGCCAGGGGCTCAGCTTCTCTTATGGTGACATTCTGCATGTCATTAATGCTGCTGATGATGAGTGGTTGCCAGGCAAGACTGGTGACCCCACACGGAGAAAGTGAGCAGATCGGTGTGATCCCCAGTAAGAAGATGGTGGAAAAGAAAGAAAGAGCTCGATTGGAAACTGTGAAATTCCATGCCAGGACGGGGATGATTGAGTCTAACAGGTCGATCAAAACGAAACGTAAAAAGAGTTTCCGCCTCTCTCGAAAGCTTCCATTTTACAGGAGCAAAGAAAACATGGCCCAGGAGAGCAGCATACAGTAACAGGGAGTGACATCCAACACCAGTGACAGCAAAAGCAGTTCCAAAGCACAAGAGGATGCTATTTTGTCTTATGAGCCGGTGACATGGCAAGATATTCACTATGCAAGGCCTGTGATCATCCTGGGCCCAGTGAAGGACCGAGTCAATGATGACCTGATCTCCGAATTTCCACATAAATTTGGATCCTGTGTGCCACATACTACCCAGCCTCGACGTGATAATGAGGTGGATGGACAAGACTACCACTTTGTGGTGTCCCGAGAACAAATGGAGAAAGATATTCAGGACAACAAGTTCATTGAGGCGGGCCAATTTAATGATAACCTCTATGGGATCAGCATCCAGTCCGTGCGGGCAGTTGCAGAGAGGAGCAAGCACTGCATCTTAGATGCTTCCAGCAATGCTATCAAGAGACTGCAGCAAGCACAACTTTACCCCATTGCCATTTTCATCAAGCCCAAGTCCATTGAAGCCCTTATGGAAATGAACCGAAGGCAGACATATGAACAAGCAAATAAGATCTATGACAAAGCCATGAAACTGGAGCAGGAATTTGGAGAGTACAGCCATTGTACAGGGCGACTCACTAGAAGAGATTTATAACAAAATCAAGCAAATCATTGAGGACCAGTCTGGGCACTACATTTGGGTCCCTTCCCCTGAAAAACTCTGAAGAATCCCCTCCAACCATTCTCTTGTGAACAGAAGAAATCAACTCCCTCTTCCCTCCTCCCTCTTCATTCCTGTCCCCGTGGGGAGAACAAATGCTACTGTTCTTGTCCCCTTTCTTAGATATGTCAAAAAAAATTGAGTTTTCTAGTCCTGTTCTTTTTTTAAAAATTTTTTGTTTGTTTCTATTTATTTTTGGGGATGATGCCATCTCATTCATCATGTGACTATGCCCATTCCTGCATGGACCTTCCCCAAGTGCTAGCACAGGTGCAAAATCCATCAGAGCCATTGTTTTCATAAAAACCAAGCAGAAGTGAAGAGAAAAGAGGAGGACTGATGGAAAGACAGACTCTGGACAGCTGCACGACTTGTGAAGTCAGCTAAATGCACCACATGATGAGATGCTCCTGGGCATTTCTCCCTATCTGTACTGCGGTCTTGCAGCTCTGAACAGTGCAACGTAATGGCAACAGAAAGTATCTTATTTATATATAGATATATATGTAAATTATATAAAATATATAGAAATTATTATATATATATTATACACTCTCATATAATATATATATATATATATATTCACGCGCATTTGGGTTAGAAAATCTATGGAGACTTCATCAGTGGTACTATGCTATTAGAGAAATGCTTTAATTTTCATATTCCAATCAGATGGCATCTTCTATCCCAGCTGGTTGGGAGGGGATTGAAGATGGTAGCAAGTGCTGCACTAAGGGCACTTGCATTTGGTCATTCTCTTGAGAGCTAGGAGGGGTCAGCCCGAGGCTTGAGAGAAAGGGCTTTGGCCTGGGGTGAGAGGGTTAGAGACTTGACCTGAAAGCAGCTGCTGCCCCTGAGGTGCAGCCAGAGTCCTGTGTGCGGACAGAGAGAATGGCTAATGATGCTCCACATGGAATTGCCTATTGTTTTATGCCACCTGATGTGTCTGCATGAGAGGTTTCCTTTTTCTTCCTTTTTAAGCTGCTGTTAAACCAAACCACATTGTGCTACTGTGTCAGCCTTTTCATTATTGCCAATTTTACTTTTACTATTTAAATGAATGTATAGAATCCAATTTGCCAAGGTTCTAAAGGCTTATGAAGTCCTGAAGGAGCCAGGTCTTGTGATGGAGTCGGTGACACAGGCCTGGTTGTCCTGTCAGCAGAAGGGAAAGCAGAGGCTGGGCTGAGAGGAGGACACACAGGGCTCTGCTGAGGTTCCTTCTTGGGTTCCACCAACACGGACAGGGAGTCATTGCCTTCCAGTTCTGTGCTGGGATGGTGGGGAGAACAGAGAAGTGCTTGGCCCAGGGTTGAGGCACTTGTTTCCTAGCCCACTGGGTTAGGACTGGTGCCAGCGAGGCAATGTTGAGGATGCCTTAAGCACTACTAGCCAAATCCGGGAACTCTGTTAACTGTTGTCCAACCAGCAGAATGAGGCTAATTGTATAAAGCATGGGACCCAGGATGAGGAAAAGGAAAGGGCAGCGGCTTTCCCTGGGCAGTACGCTGGCTTGAAGGCAAAGAGGGATAAAGTGACAGCCGACTGTGACTCTGATGAGGAGGGGTGAGCAGGGAGGTTGATTCGCTGATGTTAACTAAGTGGCCAAGTCTCAACCATGCTCAGCCCTCCCCCTCCCAGGGAAGAGAAACAAAGATTCAAAGTAAGCATGACACTAGTTGGTTTACCAGTGTTCCTTCCAAGGAGACATATATTTTTTAATAAACGATAGTTGCAATGAAAAAAAAACAAAAGATACATTCCCCAAAAGTTACTGGTCTAAAATACAGTAGTACTATCTCTGTTTGTTTAGTAAGAATCCTGGTAACATAACAGTACTCTTATATGTAAAATCTTGTTCTTGCCTTTCATTTCAGAATATACTTTGTTAATGTGAATTTCTGGATTTTCATTTTATAGCATGTTTGTGTCATTGGTGAAACTGGAAAAGCAAAATACAAAGCCCAAGATCAGAGTTCGAGTTGAATTTGGAAACATCTGGAGTCCTATTGACATCGTCAGTAAAATTATCAATGTTCTAGTTCTGTGGCCATCTGCTTAGTAGAGCTTTTTGCATGTATCTTCTGAGAATTTTATCTGTTTTGTACTTTAGAAATGTCAGTTGCTGCATTTCTAAAGTGTTTATTTGCACTATGAGCCTACAGACTATCAGTTCCCTTTGGGTAGATTGTTGTTTAACCTGTAAATGAAAAAAAAAACAAAAGATACATTCCCCAAAAGTTACTGGTCTAAAATACAGTAGTACTATCTCTGTTTGTTTAGTAAGAATCCTGGTAACATAACAGTACTCTTATATGTAAAATCTTGTTCTTGCCTTTCATTTCAGAATATACTTTGTTAATGTGAATTTCTGGATTTTCATTTTATAGCATGTTTGTGTCATTGGTGAAACTGGAAAAGCAAAATACAAAGCCCAAGATCAGAGTTCGAGTTGAATTTGGAAACATCTGGAGTCCTATTGACATCGTCAGTAAAATTATCAATGTTCTAGTTCTGTGGCCATCTGCTTAGTAGAGCTTTTTGCATGTATCTTCTGAGAATTTTATCTGTTTTGTACTTTAGAAATGTCAGTTGCTGCATTTCTAAAGTGTTTATTTGCACTATGAGCCTACAGACTATCAGTTCCCTTTGGGTAGATTGTTGTTTAACTTGTAAATGAAAAAAATCTCTTAAACCACACCACTATTGAGTGAAACATTGAAATCGTATCCATAAGAAGGAGAAGATATATTAGTTTTTTAATTGGTATTTTAATTTTTATATATGCAGGAAAGAACAGAGGTGATTGAATATTGTTAATTTTACCACCATGTGTTTAGAAAAGTAAGAAGCAGTCAATTTTCACATCAAAGACAGCATCTGAGAAGTTTTGTTCTGCCGAATAAACCTATGTCCTGGAATTACTTTAGTAGAGTTTCAGTAGTGTTGACTGTATTTTCCAACTTGTTCAGATTATTACCGGTCAATCTTTGTCAGCAGTTCCTTTTAAATGCAAATCAATAAGTTCCCCAAAATTTTCCACTTTTTGAATTCTTCAGTGTAAAAATCCTTAAAATAAGGTCTGTCTCTTTAAAACAAACTATGCAGTTATCATTTCTCTACAAATTAACCTAGCATAGTTTTCTGTTGGTCCCATTTTCCTTGTTTGTTAAGTTTTAGTAATTTGTTTAATTGAAATCTTAATGATTATGCGGTAGAATGGGTTGGTGGAGCTACGAAAATTCCTATCTACTTCAGAGACATTAAATTTCAGACACATGGTACACTTTATATTACATTGTACCATGCTATAATAATATGGCTTTCTTTTGGAATTCTGTTGAGTTTTTCAGATTGTAATCTCAGCTACATCTCAACAGATTGTTCTCAGATATGTCCTATTACCTTCTTTGTGTAATAGGTGCTTTATTGACCAAGAACGATGACCAAAACACCTTTTGTTTTCTGGGAGCAGGAGACTAGATGGCTCACAAAGTTGCTAGTTCATACCTCACATGGAGCAGATAAGCAATTAAGAGTTTTAGCTTAAAACTTTTCTCCTGCTTAAGCCAAAACTCTTAATTGCTTATCTGCTCCATGTGAGGTATGAACTAGCAGCCTTGTGAGCCATCTAGCTTACACGCATTCCTTAAAAAGTTTGCTGTAGGCCAGGCACAGTGGCTCGTACCTGTAGTCCCAGCACTTTTGGGAGGCCAGGGTGGGGGATCACTTGAGCTCAGGAGTTTAAGACCAGCCTGGGCCACATGGCAAAGCGCTGTGTTTGCTCCAAGGGAAGGGGGAATTTTTCAAACCTGAGCTGTCCAAGCTCAGCATGAATTAGAGTGGGCTGCTGACTCAGGCTAGCAGAGGCAGCCAGGAAACATGCAAATCTGCAATCCCTTCTGCCAGGTCTGTCCCAGCAGGTGTCACTAAAAGGCAGCTCTGTGTGCTTCTGTCACTGTGGCAGCCTTGACAAGGAAGGTGGAAGGGAAAAGAGACCCAGTGCTGAACTCCAAGCAGAGATGGGGCTTTTCTCTCTGCATATTTTCCCTCCCCCTCAGCCTGCATTTGCAATAACATATTCATTTATATTTGTATTATGAAACAAAAATGGTTGTAAGCGGCTGTTACACACAATGTTAGCTGCTATTTACATTCCTAACTGAACAATGTCTAAAGAGGTACTTAAACTGACGTAAAACGTGGAGGATCTTATGACCAAATTCTTAGTGCAAGAAAAAAACTTCAAATTGCAAGAGGAGTCCCTCCAAATATAGAAAGGACCAGTATTTTAAGAGGTATGTTAACTAAAATGTAGCAATGTAAGCAGCAGAGCAGGAAGAACCTTTCAGTCTGAAACTTACAAGTCAATTTCATAGTCAGTTTCCTGGTCTTTCCACAACAAGCTTTGGCATCTGTTTTCTCCACAATGGCTGTAAGAATAGTAGCTATTTCAGAGCAGGAAAGGCTTAGAGCAGTGCTAGAATATGGTCCTGGCTGTATAAAGTTTAGCTCTTTGTATATTGTAAGAAACCTACGATTTTTTAAATTGGTAGTCAATAATAGATTTCTTTTGGAAAAGTAGCAGCCTGCTGCTGTCCAGGGAACACCTGCAGTTGCCACTAAGTGAACATTGGTGCCTGCTATACTTTGCCTCTATTTCTCTCAATAGTGTACTGCCAAGCTGTTCCTTGATTTAGTAATTTTAGTTTCTTTTTCTTTTTTTCCCTTTCCCTTCTCCTGAGACAGAGTCCCGCTCTGTCGCCCAGTCTGGAGTGCAGCAGCGCCATCATAGCTCACTGCCACCTCCACCCCAGGCTCAAGCAATCCTCCTACATCAGCTGTCAGAGTAACTGAAACTACCCACACGTGGCCCACCATGCCTAGCTCAACTTTATGGTTTTTGTTTTGATTTTCCATAAACAGACCGGCGCCGTGTGGCTCAGCCTGCAATCCCAGCACCCGGGGAGGCAGGGACGGATCACCCAAGGTCGGGAGCTGGACACCAGCCCGATCAGCATGGAGAAGCCCCCTCTCTACTAAAAAATATCCAAAATTAGCCGGGCATTGTGGCTCATGCCTGTAATCCCAGCTACTCGGGAGGCTATGGCAGGAGAAACACCCAAACCCGGGAGGCAGGGACGGATCACCCAAGGTCGGGAGCTGGAGACCAGCCCTACCAACATGGAGAAACCCCGTCTCTACCAAAATAAATAAATAAAAAAGTAGCCGGGCATGGTGGCTCACGCCTGCAATCCCAGCACTTTGGGAGGCTGAGGCAGGAGAAGCACCCAAACCCGGGAGGCAGGGACGGATCACCCAAGGTCGGGAGCTGGACACCAGCCCGACCAACATGGAGAAACCCTGTCTCTACTAAAAATACAAAATTAGCCGGGCATGGTGGCTCAGCCTGCAATCCTAGCACTTTGGGAGGCTGAGGCAGGTGGATCACCCGAGGTCGGGAGCTCGAGACCAGCCCGATCAGCATGGAGAAGCCCCCTCTCTACTAAAAAAAATCCAAAATTAGCCGGGCATGGTGGCTTATGCCTGTAATCCCAGCTACTCGGGAGGCTATGGCAGGAGAAACACCCAAACCCGGGGGGCGGAGGCCGCGGAGAGCCCAGACGGCGCCACTGCACTCCAGCCTGGGACAATAAGAGCGAAACTCAGTCTCAAAAGAAAAAAAAAAGAAAAGACAGAGAGACCGGGTTTCACCATGTTGCCCAGACTGGTCTGGAACTCCTAGGCTCAAGCTATCCGCCGCGCTTGGCTGTCCAAGGTCCTGGGATCACAAGCGTGAGCCACCACGCCAGGCTGAACTATTCCTTTCTGATTAATTGGGCCGGGCGCCATGGCTCATGCCTGCAATCCCAGCACCCCGGGAGGCCGAGCGGACGGATCACCCAAGGTCGGGAGCTGGACACCAGCCCGACCAACATGGAGAAACCCTGTCTCTACTAAAAATACAAAATTAGCCGGGCATGGTGGCTCATGCCTGTAATCCCAGCTACTCGGGAGGCTGAGGCAGGAGAACCACTCAAACCCGGGAGGCAGAAGCCGCTGCAAGCAGAGACCGCGCCACTGCACTCCAGCCTGGGACAACAAGAGCGAAACTCCGTCTCCAAAAAAAAAAAAAAAAAAGAGAGAGAGACCGGGTTTCACCATGTTGCCCAGGCCGGTCTGGAACTCCTAGGCTCAAGTATCCACCGCGCTTGGCTGTCCAAGTCCTGGGATCACAAGCGTGAGCCACCACGCCAGGCCGACTATTCCTTTCTGATTAATAAATTGGGCCAGGCGCGGTGGCTCACGCCTGCAATCCCAGCACCCCTGGGAGGCCGAGGCGGCTGATCACCCAGGTGGGAGCTGGAGACCAGCCCGACCAACATGGAAAAACCCCGTCTGTACCAAAAACAAAATAGTAATAAAATAAAATACATAATGAGCGCTGCATGGTGGCTCACGCCTGCAATATCAGCCACTTGGGAAGCTGAGGCAGGAGAAGCACCCAAACCCGGGAGGCGGAGGCGGCGGCGAGCCCAGATGGCGCCACTGCATTCCAGCCTGGGGCAAGAAGAGCGAAACTCAGTCTCAAAAAAAAAAAAAGAGAGACCGGGTTTCACCATGTTGTCCAGGCAGGTCTGGAACTTATAGTTGAGTTCAAACGATCCCCCGTGCTCGTCTGTGCAAAGTCCTGGGATCACAAGCGTGAGCCACCATGCCAGGCCGATTTATTCATTTCTGATTAATAAATTGGGCCGGGCGCGGTGGCTCATGCCTGCAATCCCAGCACCCCGGGAGGCCGAGGCGGGCTGATCACCCGAGGTGGGGAGCTCCAGGCCAGCCCAACCAACATGAAGAAACCCCATCTCTATTCCCCCCGCCAAAAAAAATTAGCCGGGCATGGTGGCTCACGCTTGCAATCCCAGCTACCAGGGAGGCTGAGGCAGGAGAACCACCCAAACCCGGGAGGCGGAGGCCGCGGGGAGCCGAAACCGTGCCACTGCACTCCAGCCTGGGCAACAAGAGCGAAACTCAGCTTCAAAAAACAAAAAAGGGAAATGGGTTTCCCCATGTTGCCCAGGCAGGTCTGGAACCCAGGGTTCACACCATTCTCCTGCCTCAGCCTCCCAAAGTCCTGGGATCACAAGCGTGAGCCACCACGCCAGGCCGATCTATTCCTTTCTGATTAATAAACTGGGCCTTGTGCGCTGCCTCAGGCCTGCAATCCTAGCACCCCGGGAGGCCGAGGCGGGGGGGGGGGGGATCACCACAGGTCGGGAGTTTGAGACCCGCCTGACCAACATGGAGAAACACCGTCTGTACAAAATAATAATAATAATACAAAATGCGCCGGGCAGGGTGGCTCACTCCTGCTATCCCAGCCACTTGGTAGGCTGAGGCAGGAGAACCACCCAAACCCAGGAGGCGAAGGTTACAATGAGCCCGGACCGTGCCACTGCACTCCAGCCTGGGCAGCAAGAGCCAACTTCCACCTCAAAATAAATAAATAAATAAATAAATAAAAATAAAAATCGTTTCTGAATGGTGGAAAGCACCACAAAATTAGAAGTCAATCAATAATTTGGAGAAAAGAATTAGTAACGTTGGACAGACAAAAGACTTTTACAATATAACAAAAACTTTTAAAATAAAAAAATACACATCTGAGGACATTTTCATAGAAAAACAGGCAAAGGACATAAACAGCAAAGCAAGAAGACAGCTTGATGCAGCCATTTTATCCAGGGGGACATTTTGGCGAGCCCTATGGACACAGCTGCCATGATGCCACCAGTGTGACAGCTGTCCCGTTCAAAATGTGTGAGCCCCAGCTCCTCCTCTCTCCCTAACCTCCAGTCCAAAGGACTTGCACTTTCCACTTTACTCCTTTCTGTATTGTTTAATTTTCTTTTACAAATATGTTACTTGTGATGAGAAAAAAAAAAAAAAAAAACTGTTAGATAGGGTTAGCCCCTTAAACGGGAGCAAGAATCACCTTTCCTTTTTTTTTTTTTGAGACGGAGTCTCACTCTGTCGCCCAGGCTGGAGTGCAGTGGCGCGATCTCGGCTCACTGCAGGCTCCGGCCCCCGGGGTTCACACCATTCTCCTGCCTCAGCCTCCCAAAGTAGCTGGGATTACAGGCGTGAGCCACCACGCCCGGCTAATTTTTTGTATTTTCAGTAGAGACGGGGTTTCACTGTGTTAGCCAGGATGGTCTCGATCTCCTGACCTCGTGATCCGCCTGCCTCGTCCTCCCAAAGTGCTGGGATTACAGGCGTGAGCCACCATGCCCGGCCAAGAATCACCTTTCTAAAAGAAATTTTACGTTAAATATAATATTTGCATATGTGAAGCCTAAGAGAAAAGTTAACAGTTTAGCTGAGTATTTCCTCTGTAGTCTGGAGCTAAAAATAAGGAATCTTATTGTGTCCTAAATCTTTTCCTTCTTCCACCTAACCTCTGCTGGATCGAATTCATTCATTCATTCAATAGGCACTCACTCAGCCAGGCATGGTGCTAGGCCTCGGGACCTCGCTGTGAACCAGAAACTGTCCCTACCCCTGTGGTGCAGGCATTCTTGAGAGTTGCAGGAGGAACAGGTAAAAATAATTAAATACTCAGGTTAACGATATATTGTCAGGTTTGAGGATTGAGGAAAGGGCGCAGAGAATGCCAGGGGCTGCTGTTTTAGATACAGTGGCCAGGAGGCCTTCGATGAGGTGACCTTTGAGGAGAAACATGCAGGAGATGAGGGGACAGTGAAGAGGATTTCTAAGAACACTCCAGGCAGACAGAACAGTGGCAGCCAAGGCCCTGAAGTGGGTGGGGGCCTGGTGTGTGTGAGGAACCTCAGGGTTGCCAGCATGGTTGGAGCAGAGACATGAAGCAAGAGGGCCATGGGAGATGAGGGCAGGGAGGTCCCGGAGTGGGGAGATCAGATGGGGCTCTGTGCATCATGTGAAGGATTTTTCATTCTGTTCCAAGAGCTGGGAAGGTTGACATAATCAGGAAAAAAGCCCAGAAAACCGGAGGTATCCGTTTTTCATATTTTTTCATGGTAAAGATGATCATTTCAATAAAAACATGATTCCTGTGTGTGTGTAATTTGTAGGCCAAATGGTGCCCAATCCCTAGCTCCCTCACCCCCTCACTTCCCTATCCCTAAAACCTGTACCTCGACTCCCGTTTGTGAGTGATGGGAGTCAGGAATAGGGAAATCTCCCGGCTGGGGGTTCTGAGCGAAGAGGTAACAAAGCAGCTCTGTTATTTTCTTTCTTTCATGTCTCCAAGGGAACCGTAACTCACCTTTAGCTGTCCCCTGGGAATGTGGCCCTCAGAGTGTTCTTTTTGTTACTGACTGGTGATTTTGTTATGTACACCTAGAGCAATGGAACCTACCATACCAGCTTGTCAGGTTGCTTTGTGCAAAGATCGATGAGGTATGTGAACCCGGATCCATGCTTGGGGTCCTGATTTTCGGGTGCCATGGCCAGTTACTAGCAGGTTGTATGTGTGTGACCAGCCCCTATCTGAGCCTCTCAGACCATGAAACTCCAAACAGGCTTCCCTGGGCAGAGACATTCTGTCCATGCTCTGTGGCTTGCTGCTCGAGAGGGAAAGAGCACACCCTGTGTGGCTTCCTCTCAGATGAAGAAGAACATTGGAAGCCTGTGCTGGGCTTCTCTGGACCCCCCTGATGTATATGTATGTATGTTAAAGAGAGACTGGGGTCTCGCTCTGTTGGCCAGGCTAGTCTTGAACTCCTGGCCTCAAGCAATCCTCCCACCTCGGCCTCCCAAAGTGCTGGGATTATAGGCATGAGCCACCATGCCCAATGTATATATTTTTCCCAGCTCCCTTCTTTTCCGTATCATTTGCTATTACTAACGCTTAGCTATTAGTACAAACTGATCTTGAGTTGTGTAAATCTTTCTCGTGATTCACTGTGATGGGATGATTGTGTCCCTTCAAAATTCCTCTGTTGGAGTCCTAACCCACGGTACCTCAGAAAGTGACTCTATTTGAAGATAGGTCTTTAAAGAGGTAATTGTAAATTAATTAATGAGGTTATTAGGGTGGACTCTAATCTGATATGACTGGTATCCCTATAAGAAGAGGAAATTAGCACACAGACACTCACAGTCAGAGGGAGAAGACAGCCAGCCATCTACAAGCCAAGCAGACAGACCTCAGAAGAAACCAACCCTGCCTGCACCTTGATCTTGAACTTCTAGTTGCCAGAACTGTGAGAAAATAAATCTCTTATTTAAGCCAGTACCCAGAGTGTGGTACTTATTAAGGTAGCCCTAGAAAACTAATACACTCACTGAGTGAGGCAGGTAGCTGTTTCTTTTCTTTTTTGAGACAGGGTCTCACTTTGTCTCCAAGGCTGGAGGGCAGTTGTGCGATCACAGCTGACTGCAGCCTCAACCTTCCAGGCTCAAGCCATCCTCCCACCTCAGCTTCTTAAGTGGCTGGGACTACAGGCATGCACCACCACGCCTGGCTAATTTTTTTTTTGTTGTTGTTGTAGAGATGGTGTTTGCCATGTTGCCCAGGCTGGTCTCAAACCCCTGAGCTCAAGCAATCTGCCCTCCTCGGCCTTGCAAAGTACTGGGATTACGGGGTAAGCCACCACACCTGGCCCAATTTTCCACAAAAAATGATAATGCACACTAAAGGCAAGAAACACAGTTGAAGAAACAGAGCAAGCATAGAACCAGACTCAGACATGCAAAGGATGTTGGAATGATCAGACTGGGAATTTAAAACAACTATGATTAATATGCTAAGAACTCTAATGGAAAAGGTAGACAATCTGCAAGAACAGATAGGTAATGTGAGCAGAGAGATAGACATTCTAAGAAAGAATGAAAAAGGAATGCCACAGATCTGATATGGTTTGGATATTTGTCCCCTCCAAATCTGTTGAAATGTGATCCCAGTTGTTGGAGGTGGGGCCTGGTGGGAGGTGTGTGGATCACAGGGGTGGATCCCTCATGAATGGCTTAGCTGATGAGTAAGTTCACGAGAGATCTCATTGTTTAAATGTGCATGGCACCTCCCTCCTTGCTCTCTTGCTCCCACTCTCACCGTGTGACATTCCTGCTCCATCTTCACCCTCTCCCATGAGTAAAAGTTTCCTGAGGCCCTCACTAGAAGCTGAGCGAATGCCAGCATCACACTTCCTGTAAAGGCTGCAGAACCATGAGCCAATTAAATCTCTTTTCTTTATGAATTACTCAGCCTAGGGTATTCTTTATAGTAATTCAAAAACAGCCTAATACAAGATCAAAACCACTGTTAACAGAAATGAAGAATGCCTTTCATGAGCACAAGGTGGTAATGACAGGAGGCAGCCAAATGCCTAGGCAGATAGGGGAAGGTCCCCAGTGAAACCCCACCTCCAAGCCAAAGACAGTATTTTTTATTTTATTTTATTTATTTTATTTTATTTTATTTTATTTTATTTTATTTTATTTTGTTTTGAGATGGAGTCTCACTCTGTTGCCCAGTCTGGAGTGCAATGATGCGATTTTGGCTTGCTGCAACCTCCGTCTCCCAGGTTAAGCAATTCTCCTGCCTCAGCCTCCCGAGTAGCTGGGACTACAGGCATGCACCACCACGCCTGGCTAATTTTTTTGTTGTTGTTGTTGTTGTTGTTGTTGTTGTAGAGATGGTGTTTGCCATGTTGCCCAGGCTGGTCTCAAACCCCTGAGCTCAAGCAATCTGCCCTCCTCGGCCTTGCAAAGTACTGGGATTACGGGGTAAGCCACCACACCTGGCCCAATTTTCCACAAAAAATGATAATGCACACTAAAGGCAAGAAACACAGTTGAAGAAACAGAGCAAGCATAGAACCAGACTCAGACATGCAAAGGATGTTGGAATGATCAGACTGGGAATTTAAAACAACTATGATTAATATGCTAAGAACTCTAATGGAAAAGGTAGACAATCTGCAAGAACAGATAGGTAATGTGAGCAGAGAGATAGACATTCTAAGAAAGAATGAAAAAGGAATGCCACAGATCTGATATGGTTTGGATATTTGTCCCCTCCAAATCTGTTGAAATGTGATCCCAGTTGTTGGAAGTGGGGCCTGGTGGGAGGTGTGTGGATCACAGGGGTGGATCCCTCATGAATGGCTTAGCTGATGAGTAAGTTCACGAGAGATCTCATTGTTTAAATGTGCATGGCACCTCCCTCCTTGCTCTCTTGCTCCCACTCTCACCGTGTGACATTCCTGCTCCATCTTCACCCTCTCCCATGAGTAAAAGTTTCCTGAGGCCCTCACTAGAAGCTGAGTGAATGCCAGCATCACACTTCCTGTAAAGGCTGCAGAACCATGAGCCAATTAAATCTCTTTTCTTTATGAATTACTCAGCCTAGGGTATTCTTTATAGTAATTCAAAAACAGCCTAATACAAGATCAAAACCACTGTTAACAGAAATGAAGAATGCCTTTCATGAGCACAAGGTGGTAATGACAGGAGGCAGCCAAATGCCTAGGCAGATAGGGGAAGGTCCCCAGTGAAACCCCACCTCCAAGCCAAAGACAGTATTTTTTATTTTATTTTATTTTATTTTATTTTATTTATTTTATTTTATTTTGTTTTGAGATGGAGTCTCACTCTGTTGCCCAGGCTGGAGTGCAATGATGCGATCTTGGCTTGCTGCAACCTCTGTCTCCCAGGTTCAAGCAATTCTCCTGCCTCAGCCTCCCGAGTAGGTGGGACTACAGGTGCACACACCAACATGCCCAGCTACTTTTTTGTATTTTTAGTAGAGACAAAGAGACATGGTTTCACCATATTGGTCAGGCTGGTCTCAAACCCCTGAGCTCAAGCAATCTGCCCTCCTCGGCCTTGCAAAGTACTGGGATTACGGGGTAAGCCACCACACCTGGCCCAATTTTCCACAAAAATGATAATGCACACTAAATGCAAGAAACACAGTTGAAGGGACAGAGCAAGCATAGAACCAGACTCAGACATGCAAAGGATGTTGGAATGATCAGACTGGGAATTTAAAACAACTATGATTAATATGCTAAGAACTCTAATGGAAAAGGTAGACAATCTGCAAGAACAGATAGGTAATGTGAGCAGAGAGATAGACATTCTAAGAAAGAATGAAAAGGAATGCCACAGATCTGATATGGTTTGGATATTTGTCCCCTCCAAATCTGTTGAAATGTGATCCCAGTTGTTGGAAGTGGGGCCTGGTGGGAGGTGTGTGGATCACAGGGGTGGATCCCTCATGAATGGCTTAGCTGATGAGTAAGTTCACGAGAGATCTCATTGTTTAAATGTGCATGGCACCTCCCTCCTTGCTCTCTTGCTCCCACTCTCACCGTGTGACATTCCTGCTCCATCTTCACCCTCTCCCATGAGTAAAAGTTTCCTGAGGCCCTCACTAGAAGCTGAGTGAATGCCAGCATCACACTTCCTGTAAAGGCTGCAGAACCATGAGCCAATTAAATCTCTTTTCTTTATGAATTACTCAGCCTAGGGTATTCTTTATAGTAATTCAAAAACAGCCTAATACAAGATCAAAACCACTGTTAACAGAAATGAAGAATGCCTTTCATGAGCACAAGGTGGTAATGACAGGAGGCAGCCAAATGCCTAGGCAGATAGGGGAAGGTCCCCAGTGAAACCCCACCTCCAAGCCAAAGACAGTATTTTTTAGTTTTTTTATTTTATTTTATTTATTTTATTTTATTTTGTTTTGAGATGGAGTCTCACTCTGTTGCCCAGGCTGGAGTGCAATGATGCGATCTTGGCTTGCTGCAACCTCTGTCTCCCAGGTTCAAGCAATTCTCCTGCCTCAGCCTCCCGAGTAGGTGGGACTACAGGCACACACCAACATGCCCACCTAATTTTTGTATTTTTAGTAGAGACAAAGAGACATGGTTTCACCATATTGGTCAGGCTGGTCTTGAACTCTTGGCCTCAACTGATCCACCCGCCTCGGCCTCCCAAAGTGTTGGGATTACAGGCGTGAGCCACTGCACCCAGCCATCAAAGACAGTTTAAAGCCTGAAAGCCAAGCTGCAAGTTAAATCCTTGGACCAGACTGATAATTTGTCTTCCTGTTTGGCATGCTTTCCTTTGGTTGATCTGCACCCTTCATCTATTTTACATATACATGCCCTTTCTACACCGTCATGCCCACCTTTAAGTGGTGTCTTTACTTAACCTTTTTTACATACACTCAAACCAATCAGCATGCACTCCCCATCCTATGCCTGTAAAGACCCCAGACTCAGTAGAGGAGGAGACGGCCTGACTTCAGGGAAGAGAAAACCTGACTTCGGAGAAGACGACCTGTCCTTCCCATCCCCTCTCCAGCCCCCTCTCCACTGAGAGCTGTTTTCTTTTTTTTTTTTTTTTATTTTTTTTGAGACGGAGTCTCCTCTGTTGCCCAGGCTGGAGTGCAGTGGCACAATCTCGGCTCACTGCAAGCTCCGCCTCCTGGGTTCATGCTATTCTCCTGCCTCAGCCTCCCGAGTAGCTGGGACTACAGGTGCCCACCACCACGCCTGGCTAATGTTTTGTATTTTTAGTAGAGACAAAGAGACATGGTTTCACCATATTGGTCAGGCTGGTCTTGAAGCTCTTGGCCTCAACTGATCCGCCCGCCTCGGCCTCCCAAAGTGCTGGGATTACAAGCGTGAGCCACCGCGCCCGGCCGAGAGCTGTTTTTATTGCTTAATAAAATTCTTCACCTTCACTATCTTTCAGTCATTCACATGAGCTCATTCTTCTTGGTCACTGGACAAATGCTCAGGACCCACTGAGTGCAGGCCCCCAGAAAGGCTGTCACACCAGCCCTTTGCCCTTGCCAGTGGAAGGCAGCTGCCCTCACGATGAGGCACGGGGCCAACCGAGCTGCTAACATAGCACTGTCCACGGACAGCAGAACTAAAGGAGCACTGTAACACTCCCTCTGGGGCTTCAGGGTTGTGAGCATCCTCACCTGGGCACCACTGTGTTCCCCTTGAGGTGACATGCCTCGTCTGGCTGTGGGCCCTGCATGTAGCTTGCTCCTGTGTCAGTGCCCGGAGCAGCCAGCCAGATCCCACCCTCACTCGCTTGCATGCTCCCCGCCACAAAAGGTTGACCATCATAGGCTGAGGAGATGAGGCACCCCTTCCATGAGTCCAGTGAAGGGGCCAAGAAAAATCCTGCATCAAAGGTAAACTGGATATGGCTGAGGAAGGAATTTCTGAACCTGAGCATATGTCAATAGAAATTTCCAAAACTAGGCCGGGCACAGTGGCTCACACCTGTAATCCCAGCACTTAGGGAGGCCAAGGCTGGGTGGGTCATATGAGGTCAGGAGTTCAAGACCAGCCTGGCCAACATGGTGGAACCCCGTCTCTACTAAAAAAAATACAAAAATTAGCCAAGTGTCTTGGTGGGCAACTGTAATCCCAGCTTCTCATGAGAATCACTTGAACCTGGGAGGCGGAGGTCACAGTGAGCCAAGATCATGCCACTGCACTCCAGACTGGGAGACAGAGACTCCGCCTAAAAAAAAAAAAAAAAAAATTTCCAAAACTAAATAGAAATTTCTCAAAAGAAGACATACAAATGGCCGACTGGTATATGGTATATGAAAAAATGCCCGACATCACTAATAATCAGGAAATGCAAACCAAAACCATGGAGATATTACCTCATAACTATTAAAATGGCTACTATTGAAAAGACAAAAGATAATTTGGTGATGTAGAGAAAAGAAAACTTTTGGTGTGAATGTAAATTAGTACAGTCATTATGGAAAACAGTATAGGGGTTCCTCAAAAAATTAAAAATAGAACTACTGCATTGTCTTAGTACATTTGTGTTGTTACAAAGGAATACTTGAGGCCAGGTAAATTATTATTTTATTTTTTGTAAGACAGGAGTCTCGCTATGTTGCCTAAGCTTGTCTTGAATTCCTGGGCTCAAGCAATCCTCCTGCCTCAACCTCCCAAAGCACCGCGATTACAGGTGTGAGCCACTGCTCAGCCGAGTTGGGGTAATTTAGAAGTAAAATTATTTGGCTCAGAGTTCTGTAGGCTGTAAAAGACACATAGTACAGGTATCGACATCAAACTGCTTCCTCATGGTAGAATGCAAATGGGAGCAGGCATGTGGAGAGATCACATGGCACACGCGGGAGAGAGGGAAAGAGAGAGAGGAGGGAGGTGCCAGGCTTTTTTTAACAATCAGTTCTCATGGTAACTAATAGAGTGAGAACTCATTCATTACCTTGAGGAGAGCACCAAGCCATTCATTAGGGATCCAATGATCCAAACACCTGCATCAGGTCCCACCTCCAACACGGGATCAAATTTCCACATGGAACTTGGCAGGGTCAGACAAACCATATCCAAACCATGGCACATATGAACCAGCAATTTCACTCGGGTATGTACACTTGGGTGTATATCCAAAGGAAATGAAATCAGCATGTTCAAGGCACATCTGCACTCCCATATTTATTGCAGCATCATTCACTATAGCCAAGACATGAAATAAACCTAAGTGTCCATCAAGGCATGAATGGATAAAGAAAAGATGATACCGCACCAGGGCCTGAGACAGCAGGAGCCCCGCCCAGCCAGAAGCCGTTTCCACAGCAGCAGGCACAGGGGCTGAACAGGCACTGTCAGCCAACGTGGGGTTCCAGAAGACACCCCCTCTGGGCACCCAAGTGCCCCTTCTCAGGGCTCAGTCTGACCGTGGCCACGTCCTGCCTCGAACCGCCCCTTGGGCCTGGCATGGAAGCTCGTCAGCTCCGTCCTTGTCCTTAGAGCTGGGCTCAGACCCCAGGTTCTGGCCTAATCCCCACCTGCAGGGCAGCGTTTTTGGTCTGCCACCTTCAGGAAAACGGCCGCGGCCTCAGCCTCCCTTCGGGAACCCAGGAATAGGGGGGTCTGCTGAGTCCCCCCACCCTCCACGCTCCGAACCCCGGGGGCTGCAGAGCCTGCTGCCCCTTCCCCGCGGGTGGGGACGTTCCATACAATACAAGGTTCCACTCTGGAAGTGCACGAGGCTGTGCAGGTGGGCGCAGCTAGGGTCACGGCCGCCCTTCCTGGCCCAGCCCTGGAACTCCACGCCTGGGGCAGCCCCTCTGGCTTCTAAATACGCGGTCGGGATTGTAAATCGTCTTTAGTTTCTTTTTTTCTTTTTTTTTTAAAGAAACAAACACATCGGTTGACTTTGCTTCTCTGTTACTGAAGAATACTTGAATGTCGGGGGGGATCTGGGGGTGGGGGCCTCAGACACCGTCTGCCCAGCCCCGCTGCCCCTCCCGAATCTCCTAGGATGGTCACAGTCTGGTGGCCGCGGGGGTGCTGTGCCCTCCCTGGTCCCCACTGCCCACATCTGTGGACTACCCCTTCCAAAGACCCCGGGGATAGGGCCGGCCGCCCACCCCGCTCCCCCACCACGTCTCACCCGTCAGTGATTCCACATTTTGCAAGGGGAGATTCTCTGCCTTTTTGTATAAAAGAACAAGCGAACAGACCCCTGCCCGCTGCAGGCGCCCACAGCCATGGGATCTCGAAAGCTGAGCGGCTAGAAGCTTGCTTGCTTTATTTATTTATTTATTTATTTATTTATTTATTTATTTATTTATTTTCCTGAAGGTGGGACAGTCACTTCCTTCTCCCTCTCCACCCCTGTCGCATCCATGGGCGACCGGGAAGACTGGTCAGAACCATTACTGTGAATGAGTGAAGATCCTGGAGCACCATGGGCCCCAGGCCAGCTCCCAGCGCTGGGGGACGGGAACTGCCATGTGTCAATGTTAAGAAGTTTTTAAAAGACAAAAAAAAAAAAAAAAAACCTCAAAGTTTTTTTAAAGTGGGGTAAAAACATCCAAGCACTTTAATCCCATTGTACCAGGTGAACTGACAGAGCTCAAAAGTTTCCCTTTACACCAACTGTCAGTGCCAGAATTTTGTATTATGTTTTGTAAGGATTTAATAAAAGTCAAAAAATCTGAAAAAAAAGAAAAGAGAAGGTGATACACACACGCACGTGCACACACACAGTGGAATACTACTCAGCCTTAAAAAAAAGGAAATCCTGTCATTTGTGACAACATGGAGGAATCTGGAGGATGTTCTACTGAGATAAGGCAGGCACAGAAAGAAAACTACCGCATGCTCTCACTTATACATAGACCCTAGAAAGGTCCACAGAAGCAGAGAGTACAATGCTGGATACCAGGGACTGAAGAAGGTGGGGAGAAGAGGGAGGTGTTGGTCAGAAACTATGAAGTCTCAGTTAGATAGGAGGAAGAAATTTTGGAGATCTGCTGTACAGCATGGTGGCCATAGTCAATAATAATATATAATTGAAAATAGTTAAAAAGAGATTTTAAATGTTCTCACAAAAAATGATATGTAAGGTGATAAATATAACTAGCTTGATTTGATTGTTTCAAAAAACGCAATATAGTGAGGCTTCAACTCTACAAAAAAAAAAAAAAAAAACTACAAAAAAATTAACCAAGTGTGGTAGCATGTGCTTGTAGTCCCAGCTACTCAGGAGGCTGAGGTGGAAGGATTGTTCGAGCCCAGGAAGTGGAGGCTGCAGTGAGCTGAGATCGTACTACTGCACTCTTGCTTGGGTAACAGAGTGAGACCCTGTCTCAAAATAAATAAATAAATAAAAAATAAATAAATACTACTAAGCCAAGAGATACTTCTAAGATTTAATAAGTTAATATCTGAAAAGTGCCTAAGTGATACTGCACTAGCATCTATTTCTACTTCTGTTACTATTTCTATCACTAACTTTGATTTTAAAGATCTTTTACCATATTTATCCTTCTGTTAGTGTTGCTATAAAATTTACAATTCTTTTAAGAGTATTCCTAATGTTTTGTTTGGCAGTAATAAAAAGAATAAAATACAAATATCTTAATTTTCTGAATTGAAAGTAGATGCAATAGTTATATTTGATTTGGGAAATTAAATCTCTCCCTCTAAGTAACAAGACAGTCAGTAATAACCCATCTTTAAAAAAAGGGAGTTTTATGGCTTTTTAAAAAAATTGCTTTAAATCAACTCTAGTGAGGCTACCATTTGTCCCATGCCACTATGACAGTTCTTGTCACTTTATGTCCAAAGGTCAATTTTCAGTCCTCAGCTTCCTTCACTTATGACTGTATGTACTGCTGCTGACCACCACCTCCTCGGAACAGTTAATTCGACTGCAAAGGCACAGCTTTCTCTAGGTTCTCCTCTGTCACTGGCTGTTTGTTCTCTGCCCATTTGCTAGTTTCTTCTCATCTCCCCAATCTCTAAAAGTTGGACTGCTCCAAGCTTGGTTCTTCAACTCCTCTGTGTCCTTCCTTTCTGCTGTTTTCCTGCTTACCGTCATTTGTTAGGGGATCTCATCCAGTTTCTATTTACATACTATTCATACTCGACCCAGAACTCTCTGTCCCCAGTCTAGACTTCTCTCCTGATTTCCAAACTGGCAAATTCAGCTGCATGCCCTCTCCTCCTCTGTCATTGTATTACTTTTAAACTGAAGGTGCCCATTACTGATCTCCTGACTCTTCACCCAAACCTCGCCTCTCAGCTCTCCTCATCAATTTCTATCCTTCCAATTACTCTAGCCTAGGATACATTCTTGACCCTTTTCATTCTTTTACATCCCATATGTAATCAACCAGCATATCTTGGTGGCTTTGTCTTCAAATCAGTTACAGAATTTGACTTTTAGCTTTATTAAATTGGTCCATCCCTTACCTAGATTATTCTGATAGCACTCTAACTGGCATCCCTGCCACAGTCTACTTTCAAACTACTAGGCAGATCATTAAAAAAACAAAAAGTCAGATTATGTTCCTTCTATATGACCTGCCTCCCCCATCTCCAACTTTTCTGACTTCATTTCTTAATTATTTATGTTCAATGTGCTGCAGCTGCATTGGCCTTATACCATTCCTTGAATGTAACAAGTGTGTTACTGCTTCAGGGCCTTTGCACTTGCTAGCCCTTCTGCCTAGAGAGCTGTTCCCTTTGAATCCATGACTCACTCTGTCACTTTCTTCCAGGGTCTGCTCAGAGGTCATTCGATCAGTGATCCCTTCCCCAGTCACTCAAAAAACAGCAAGCTCCCTTCCTCCCCAACCTCTGACACTCATTATCCCCCTCAACCTGGTTTCTTTTCTCTCTCTTTCCTCACTAGGATGCAAATTCCATGAGAGGAGGTACCATTCATTCACTGCTTCGCTGCCAGTATTCTTGTGGCACACAATAGGTTCTTAGTTGCTCAATTAAGGAATCAATGTTTACCAAATATCTATGTTTATACAAATGCCCACTATTTAATAAGATGTAAAGTTTGAGAAGAGAGTTCTTTAGAAAAAGATGTTGAAAGGATGTTTAACAAGATAATTGGGCCAGGCAAAGTGGCTCATGCCTGTAATCCCAGCACTGTGGGAGGCTGAGGCAGAGGTCAGGATTTCAAGGCCAGCCTGGCCAACATGGTGAAACCCCATCTCTACTGAAATACAAAAATTAGCCGGGTGTGGTGGCGCATGCGTATAATCCCAGCTACTCAGGAGGCTGAGGCAGGAGAATTGCTTGAACCCTGGAGGCAGAAGTTGCAGTGAGCCGAGATCACACCACTGCACTCCAGCCTGGGTGACAGAGTGAGACTCTGGCTCTAATAATAATAATAATAATAATAATAATAATAATAAAATTGAAAGTGAGGCTGTAAAAGGACATACTGAAATATTGGAATTATTTTCCCTAAGAGTTGATATTCTCCTTTTCCATATGGGTTACAGAGAGGAAGAGGGGAGGGGCTCTAATTTCTTTCAGTACACAAAGATAGCATGATGTTTTAAAGAACTGCTATTGTCCAGGTGCAGTGGCTCATGTTTGTAATCTCAGCACTTTGGGAAGCAGAGACAGGTGGATCACTTGAGTCTAGGAAAAAAGTGCAAAAAATTAGCCAGGCATAGTGGCATGCACTTATAGTCCCAGATACTCCGGTGGCTGAGGTGGGAGGATCGCTAGAGCCTGGGAGGCAGAGGTTGTAGTGAGCCTAGATGGTGCCACAGCACTCCAGTGTGGGTGACAGAGCCAGACTCTGTCTCAAGGAAAAAGAAAAAAGCACTGCTGTTATTACAACAACAAAAATATTAAGGGGCCAGTGGCCGTTGAACATGAATTAATGGAACTATTGGAAGAAAAAAAAATTGCACCTTCTCTTTTCTGTTCTATTCAGGAAAACTGATTTAGTGATTAGAGGTGGTAAAGTTGCTATCCAGCAAGCTTGATTTCCACTGGTTAAGAGTAATAGCAGCATGTCTGATTGTTCAAAATGGACACTACCATTTGTTTGTAACAGGTTGCCTGAGAGCAATAGGTAAACACACTTGATCTAAGAAAATAGGAACAGCAGCTTGCTAATTAGGTAAAATGCTAGATTCAAAACTGACAGAGAAATTAGTGTGTCTCAAGGTGATTTCATAAATATCCCTAGGGGATGTCATTCACTTTATACTACCGTACCACATTTCTAAGAGTATCCCATATCAGCATACTAGAACTCTAAAAAGAGGACATACAAATGGCCAATAGATGTATAAAAGTGATTCACCATGAATAATCATCAGGGAAATGCAAATTAAAACCACAATGAGATATCACTTCACACCTGTTAGAATGGCTATTATCAAAAAGATGACAGATAAGCATTGGCGAGGATGCAGAGAAAAAGGGATCCTTGTGCACTGTTGGTGGGAATGTAAATTAGTACACCATTTTGGAAAATAGTATGGAGGTTCCTCAAAAACTAAAATTAGAATTACTATGTGATCCAGAAATCCCACTTCTGGATATATACCCAAAGAAATTGAAATCTGTATGTTGAAGAGATGTCTGAATGCCCATGTTAATTACAGCATTATTCGTAATAGCCAAGATATGGAAACATCATGAGATGACCAAGATATCACCCATCAACAGATGAATGGATGTGATATTATGAACAATGGAATCTTGTCAGCCTTAGAGAAGGATTCTGTCATTTGGGACAACATGGGTGAATCTAGAGGAGATTATGCAAAGTGGAATAAGCCAGCCACAGAAAGACATATATGACATGACCTCTACTTATATGTGAAAGCTAAAAAGTCAAACTCATAGAAATAAAGAGTAGAATAGTAATTACCAGAGGCAGGTGGGGAGGGACAGGGAAAGGGGAGATGTTGGTCAAAGGTATACAGTTTCAGTTACACAGGAGGGATAAATTCTGGTGATCTATTGCATAGCATGGTGACTGTCATTAATGAGAATGTGTTGTGTATTTCCAAATTGCTGGAAGTGTAGAGTTTAAATGTTCTACCACAATGAAATGATAAGTACGTGAGGTGATGGAAATGTTAATTGGCCTGATTTGATCATTCCACGATGTATGCATAACTGAAACATCACATTGTACTCCACAAATATATACCATTATCATGTGTCAGTTAAAAAAGATAAAAGCTGTCAAGAAAACATACTTACTGTGTATGCTTTTATAGTTTTCTACTGTTGCATAACATATTATCACAAATTTAGCAGCTTAAAATGACACCCATGCATTAGATCCAAGTTCTTAAAAGTTCTATAGGTTGAAAGTCTGGCATGGGATAACTGAAATCAAGGTGTTAGCTAGGGAAAGTTTTTATCTGGAGTGTCTGGGGAACAATTTACTTTCAAACTAATTGTTTTTGTTGTTGGCAGAATTCAGTCTGCAGCTGTAGAACTGAGGTCTCTGTTTTCTTGCTGGCCATCAGCTGGGGACCACTCTCGGCTCCTAGAAGTAGGTGGCATTCTTTGCCATGTGATCCCTGCATTTTCAGTCCATCTTAAGCAGTGACACATAGAGTCCTTTTCATACATCTCATATGACTTCTCTGTCTGTGATTTCAAGGTTCAGATTTAAAGGCTCATGTAGGCCAGGCCCACCGGGATAATCTCTTTGTCTTAAGGTTAACTAATTATAGATGCAAAATCTCTTCACAGCAGCACCTAGATTAGTATTTGGTTAATTAACTGACAGAAGGTGTGTGTACACCAGGAACCAGGAATATGGGGGCCACCTGAGCATTCTGCCTACCACAATGCTCCTATTTATTTCATACAATGTCTGAATCAGAGATGGGGCACTTTTTTGTTGTTCCTAGGAAGGGAAATGTAACTAAGAAAAATTTATCAAGGGTTACACACAAATAAAAAGAAACTAATAACGAATTTTAAGGGTTTGTTTTTCTCTTTTTTTTTGTAGAAATAAGGTCTCCCTCTGTTCCCCAGGCTGGACGCAAACTCCTGGGCTCAAGGGATCTTCCTGCCTCAAGCCTCATGAATAGCTGGGACTACAGGCCTGTGCCATGGCACCTAGCTTAATTTTAGTTTTCTTTCTCTTTTTGTCATGGGATTATAAAAATTTTGTCACAGCAAACCTGGAACATTAAAAAATAGTTTTCTTTTTCATCCTTTGGTCAGTTAATGAGGGAGAGAAAATGATAAAAGAAAAAGGGAGAAAAAGGGAAGAAAGTAAGCAGGAGGATGAGAAGCCAGAGGTAAGAAGAGAGAGCAGAGATTTAAAAAGAATGCTTACAGGCTGAGCATGGGGGCTCATGCCTGTAATCCCAGCACTTTGGGAGGCTGAGGTGGGCGGATCACCTGAGGTCAGGAGTTCAAGACCAGCCTGGCCAACATGGTGAAACTCTGTCTCTACAAAAATACAAAAAGTAGCCGGGCATGATGGCGGTTGCCTGTAATCCCAGCTACTTGGGAGGCTGAGGCAGGAGAATTGCTTGATCCCAGGAGGCAGAGGTTGCAGTGAGCCAAGATCGTACCATTGCACTCCAGCCTGGGTGACTGAGCGAGACTCCATCTCAAAAAAAAAAAAAAAATGCTTACAGCTCTTAAGTAAATTGGCTATGAAATCTTATAGTTGTGTCAAGTTATAGACTATAGACTATATTTTAAAAAGAAGGAAGAGAGAGAATACGTAAAAGGGATTATAGGAGGCTAAAGTAGGCACAGTGAAGATGAGCAGGTAAAGTGGTTTGGGGGTGGTAGACTCAAATCTCCAGACCCCACCCCTCAATCTGATTTGGAATCTCATCCAAGCTGTCTCTGCTACAGCTGGTTAAAATCTCCTTCATATTCACCCAGCGTGGTAACTTCCTGAACACTCTCAGCAGTGCCTCTCCCTCCTTACCTGCCCAGACTCTGGATCTGCCAGAAACTTCAACACTTTTTTGACTTTCATTTGTTGAATGCCTACTGTCAGAGACCTGGTAGAATGGTACCCAGATTCAGAACAGTATCTCACACATAGTGGGCACTCAAGAACTATCTGTTGACTGACTGCAGAAATTTGCCTTCTGTGAAGACTGACGATTTAGTGAATCTCACACATATTTAAATTTTACTGTTGTTATGAGGTCTTTGTACTCACCACGGGAACTTACAAATATTTGTACAACTGTTATTTGTGGATTTTGACAACAGGGTAAGGAGGATCAATAGACACAATTTTAGAAATGCTGTCACAAATGAGATGAAATGAAGTTAAGATCATTGATGTTTCCCACCTTGAATATAAATGAATGTACATAATGCAACTCTAAACACCACTGATCCCTAATCATGTCACATTTCCTGTTAATATCTTTGTCTTTTAAATTTAAAAACATTTATCTGAAAATCTGTTCACAATCTCACATTACTTTCAGGTAAAATTTGGAAAAAAATCATAAAAACAAACTCCCTGCAGACATTTGCCTTCAGGAGGATGTTTGACATTTTTAAAGGTGTTTTTGAAAAGATTTAAAGAAAAACAATAAAAACACCTTTATGGAGGGTTGTTTTTTCAAATAGTAGCTCTCATGAAGTCAGATAACTCAATAGTCATTACATTAAAGAGTTATAAACTTAAATAAAAGTGACCCAAATTTTGCTTTTTCTCTTCTGCAAAGAATATTGGTTCTGACTGTATAGTTTGTTATTATTCAAAAAATTTAATCGTTTAAATCTATCCATGTTTTCAATAATCTTAAAAAACCATTGAAAACATATATCCCCAAAAAGTCACATCCTTGAATGTTCACAACAGTTTTATTCACACTAGCTCCAAATTGAAAACAATGAGAAGATCCATCAGTTGGTGACTGGATAAACTGTGGCATAACAAAACAATGGAATACCATTCAACATTGCACATCCAAGGATGAATCTCAAAAGCCCTATACTAAATGGAAGAAGCTAAAAACTTAATAATTTGTTTATTCCACATTTTAGAAAAGGCAAAACTATAGTGTTATAAAGCAAATGAAGGGCTGCCAGGTACAAGGGATGGCGAGGGATTGATTACCTTCTTTTTTGAGATGGAGTCTTGCTCTGTCACCCAGGCTGGAGTACAGTGGCGGATCTCGGCTCACTGCAACCTCTGCCTCCTGGGTTCATGCCATTCTCCTGACTCAGCCTCCCCAGCAGCTGGGACTACAGGTGCCCGCCACCACGCCCAGCTACTTTTTTGTATTTTTAGTAGAGACAGGGTTTCACCGTGTTGGCCAGGATGGTCTGGATCCCCTTACCTCGTGATCCACCCTCCTTGGCCTCCCAAAGTGCAGGGATTACAGGCGTGAGCCACTGCGCCCAGCCAGAGGATGGATTACAAAGGAGCACACAGAAAGGTTGTGAGGTGATGGAAATATTCTAGGGCATGATGGTGGTAGTATAATGCAGCTGTCTACATTTGTCAAAACTCACTGAATTGTACACTTACATTTTATTGTGTGTAAATTCCATCTCAATTTTAAAAAGCAGGGGAAATCTCCTGAAGCAGTTGCATGTGCGATCCCATTAAAAAACATTAATCCCATTTAAAAAGCTGCAGTATAAACAATCCCATTACAAAATGTCTGCAGTCTTCCTTTCATCTTTATACTGTGTCAGTCCCACTTATATCCATCCACTGAGCTATTTCCTGGAGCATGTACTATAGACTTTTTTTTTTTTTTTTTTTTGAGACGGAGTCTCTCTCTGTCACCCAGGCTTGAGTGCAGTGGTGCGATATTGGCTCACTGCAAGCTCTGCCTCCTGGGTTCATGCCATTCTCCTGCTCAGCCTCCCAGCAGCTGGGACTACAGGTGCCCGCCACCATGCCCGGCTAATTTTTTGTATTTTTAGTAGAGATGGGGTTTCACCGTGTTAGCCAGGATGGTCTCGATCTCCTGACCTCCTGATCCGCCCACCTTGGCCTCTGAAAGTGCTGGGATTACAGGCGTGAGCCACTGCGCCCAGCCTAGACTTCTTTTCCTCTACGCTTTTTCAGATACTGTTCTTTCTACTTGCAGTGTCATCACTGCGGAATATAGAAACCCAATAAGCACTTCGGAATGATTTCAAAGACAGCCTTCACACACCAGAATCTCCTTGTCCAGCTGTTAGCAGGTCTTTGATTTAGGAATTTCTTCAGTTGGGAGATCTATCCAGAAATTCTGCTTTTGATGTAAAATTTGCTTACAATGAAATGTACAAATCTTGTGTATATTTACTGAATTTTCACAAATGCCTACTACACCTGTGTAACCCAAACCCCAATCATGGTATAGAATATGACCACCACCCCAGAAAGATCCCGTTCCTGTTGATTTCTACTTCTGGGCCCCAAGAGGCAGCCACTGTTCTGATTTTTTTTTTTTTTTTTTTTTTTTTTGAGACAGAGTCTCGCTCTGTCACCCAGGCTGGAGTGAAGTGGTGCGATCTCAGCTCACTGCAACCTCCGCCTCCCGGGTTCACGCCATTCTCCTGCCTCAGCCTCCCAAGTAGCTGGGACTACAGGCACCCACCACCACGCCCAGCTAATTTTTTTGTATTTTTAGTAGAGACGGGTTTCACCGTGTCTCGGGACCCTCCTGATGTTGTGATCCGCCCACCTCGGCCTCCCAAAGTGCTGGGATTACAAGCGTGACCCACCACGCCCAGCCAAGGATTTTCTAATTAAAAAATTTAGTTTTCTACTTTTAAGTACACCTTGATTTGAGATAATGTTCTTTAAAGATATATTTTAATGACTGGATAAAATACTTGTAACTCAAAACTTTAAGTATTTATAAAAGAGTGCTTCAAAAGCACTTAAAAGTTTCTTCTTTTACTTTAAGTAATCCCCTTATAATTTTAATATTTTAATTTGCTTTAGAAGTCATACATTAACACACAGACACATATCTCAATATGTAAGTTGACAATCTAAACTTTTGATTGCTTCTTGTTATAATTTTTATAACTTCATCTAGATGGAATTTAAATGGACTGCTTTCTATTAATTATAAAATTAACTGCATGAAGTAAAATCTGAATTCATTTTTAAATATAGCCATATCTAATATAAAGTAAACCTAAAATGTTCCAACTCCAGACCACATTCCTTCATTTATCTCTCCATTTGTACAGTATAGACTCCACTCCTTCATTTGTCTCTGCCTACAGTTACTCTTTCTTTTCATCTGCCTTGTGAGCTTCTGCTCATCAATCTAGAATCAGCTTAAATGATACTTCCTCTGTGCACAGGCTTCTAATTTCTTTGGCCGACTTCATCTTCCCCTCCTCTATGGTACTTCTGTGGTTTGTACCTGTTTCTATCACAGCACGTAATACTCTTCTGTGGAAAACATGATCGTGGACAATGACTATGTTTTATCCATCTTTGTGCCATTTTTCTGGTACACAGCTCAGGCTGTGTTTAACAACCATTTAACAACGGTTTGTTGAGGATTTACGTTCCAAGAGGACATCGTCAATATGTTTTAAAAAGCAATATTGGGCCGGGTGCGGTGGCTCATGCTTGTAATCCCAGCACTTTGGGAGGCCGAGGCGGGCGGATCACGAGGTCAGGAGATCGAGAACATCCTGGCTAACACAGTGAAGCCCTGTCTCTACTGAAAATACAAAAAAAAATTAGCCGGGCATGGTGGCGGGCGCCTGTAGTCCCAGCTACTCTGGAGGCTGAGGCAGGAGAATGGCGTGAACCCGGGAGGCGGAGCTTGCAGTGAGCCGAGATGGCTTTACCGCACCTGTGCCTGGCTTTTACAGCAAAGACTGGTCTCAAAAAAAAAAAAAGCAATATTGTCTGGAGGGATTTAGAAAAAATGTGGCATATTAGTTAGGAATGAGTTGAAGTGAAAATGACAGATAACTGGCTGGGCGCGGTGGCTCACGCCTGTAATCCCAGCACTTTGGGAGGCCGAGGCGGGCGGATCACGAGGTCAGGAGATCGAGACTATCCTGGCTAACACGGTCAAACCATGTCTCTACTAAAAATACAAAAAAAAAAAAAAAAAATTAGCCGGGCTGGTGGCGGGCGCCTGTAGTCCCAGCTACTCAGGAGGCTGAGGCAGGAGAATGGCATGAACCCGGGAGGCGGAGCTTGCAGTCAGCGGAGATCGCACCACTGCACTCCAGCCTGGGTGACAGAGCAAGACTCTGTCTCAAGGAAAAAAAAAGAAAAACGAAAATGACAGATAACCCAAGTAGCTGGGCAAACAAATAGGTATATCTTTTTAATGAGCCTAGACGTTGCTAGACAATAGCATGAAGGTCGCAGGTTTTTTCATCTTTCTACTCTAGTATCCTTTAGGTATAAGTGGCTCATCCTTGCACATTTCGTCTTGTGGGTGCAAAAAAGCCCCTAAGGCTATAGGCAACATATTCGTATTGAAGGCGGGAAGAAAGGCAGAAAGAAAAAAAGGTGGTCCCATCTCCATCTGTTCTTATCCATTAATTAAAATTTCCTCAAGCACAAGTTTCAAAACAGAGGTTACTTTATATCTCACTGACCAGAACTGGGGTGAGTGGCTACTCTGTGAGGCAGGCCACCTCTGAGAGGGCAACTGTCTGACTTTATAGTTTCTAATGTAACAGACTGGCTAGGGCAAGACACCAAGTCTGCCATAGATTAGAAAAACAAAAACAAAAAGACAAAAGAAGAGTGGATTAAGGTTAATTAAGATAGTAAGGTTACCAGGTTTGTTGAAATGAGTATGCCGGAGACCCTGGGGATTCTAGGGTATCAGTGCAAATGGGTACATAGTTAATAATTCTCACTGAGATATTTTCTCAAGATTGTGGTTGCTTATAATGACATAATGAGATGTTCCAATCTTGCATCTCATCTCTCTCTCTCTGTGTTTTTCAATTATGACAGTTTTCCTTTATCTCTCATCCACCCCAACCTCACTTTGGTTCCATCACTGCCATTCAAAATTTCTCAGAGTCAAATATTAAATGTTTCATTCTCTATAAATGCCTTCCTGATTTTAAAATATTTTTTCTCATTTCTCTGAGCTATTAGCACTTTGTACCATTCATAAAATACTTAATATCTTAAACTTTGCATTACAAGAATTTGCACAACTCTTCTACTCCTCTCTTCCCACAGACTGCTAGCTCTTTGAGGGTACTGAATCTTCCTCAATCATACTAGGTTCTGAAAAATTATTTTCTGAATTGAATATTTAATTCATTTCATTTGCTTAGTGTTAGAAGGAAGGAAATGGGAGGAAAGACCAGCATGTATAAACACAGGGCCACTGCTAGCCTATGTTTATGTTGCAAAAACTAGAAAAAAATTTTCCATTGTGTGTTGAAAATGGTACTGCTGTGTGCAAGGGCTAGAAAATAGTGCCTCCTTTGAGCTCATGCAACTCTGAGGGCATGGAACTTGTAGGGCTAATGTTCCTTCTGTGCAAATTACTTAAAAAAACAAAAAAACAGACGACACTCTTTCTTCTAGGAAACACAGTCCTGTACCACAGCATCCAGTTGGGTGAACACAACAAGGCTGGATTTCAGTCCCCAATGTACTCCCTTGACCTCTGCTTATTGCAAAAAGTGCTCAATGCTCTGCAGCAGCCATTTCAAAAGGATTTCAGAAGTTCCATTTTCACCCAGTATATCTACAAGTCTTTTGTGATTTCTCCAGGCTCTGTTAATAATGATGGTAAACTCAGAACTTCATATTTTTGAATGGGTCTGATTGTCCAAGATACTTGCTCACAATAGTCAAAATTTGTCTTCCTATTTTTCCTGTCTGATAATCTGAGACTTAACTTCTGATGCTAGATAGAATAGTCATGTCTCAAAGCAGTGTACATATCTCTGGCAGGAAGCTGCCTCCTAAGCAACACGTAATAGAATGGAATGTAATTATTTATAGGTAGGTACTACCAACACTGTATTTAGTTATCCAACATTTGTGTTAATGTGCAAAATTTTCCTCTATTTTGTTACCTACCCATTTTATAGTGGGTGATGTGGGCTCACTTGCCATCCCACATAGCTCACCGACAATTTGACTATTAAATATGGGATTTTAATTTGAAAACATTATTGATAAAAAAAGCAAATGCTTGCAGCTAAATTTATAGAACAATAAAGACTGACTTTTAAAAGGTAGCAGTATTAAAAATCACTGTTTCTCATGTCCTCGAAGCATCTTGGGAAAGGCTTGAAATTAAGCTTAAAGAGGATTTCAGAAAATAAAGGGAAGAACACCTTCAATTGATAATATTTTCTACTTGAGAAGTACACTTTAGTAACATTAACTGTGGCTGTATGTTAACAATAAAAGTGAGATTATAATGATTTTATGTGATGTGTCATCAAATACATTTTAAAAGATTTTCTGTATAATTAAAACAAAGAAATACAAAGGCTAGCTATAGAAACACATTATGTATATGCTTAGAAAATTCAGAATATCCAAAGACTTATTTTCTTTGTTTGAGGTATTTAAATATCAGAACCATGAAAGAGAAGGAATTAACTAATATTGTAAGATTTCATTTATTCAATGATAACTTATTAATACATTTTGGTAAAGAACATAAACTGAGTTACAGTTTATTTGTATTAGATACAGTAGAAGATTTACTGTCAAAGTGTCATATACTTAAGGATATGTTTTTATTTTCTATATTTCTATATTTTATTTTAAATTGATACATATAAATATATATTCATTTGTCAATCTTTATTAGGCCAAAGTCTTGTCTTTGTTGACTTAATACAGAACTTCTAATTAGGGTTCTGTATTGTTCTTCTAGTTCTAGGGTTCTTGTATTGTTCAGAAATCATACCGAAAATGTATCAGCTCTCATTTCCAGGTGGGGTTTCCTTAAAGTAGATTGAGAATTAAGAATGGCTATAAAATAATTCAAGGGCAGAATCATTCTAGACTTTTATAATTTTCTCCCAATCTTTCACTGATGACTCCTTTACAATTTATCAATAGTATTAACTCACCATTATGAGATCTCTCTAAAGTATTCTAATTAGTTTTTGTAGAAACAACTTTTTCTTTTCACATTCATATAACTAATTTATAATAGGCACAAGTGGCATCAATCTTTTTGAAAATAAAAATGATATGTACCTTAGCTGGTAGCAGTTTAAGTCCATGGTAGTACCAGGGAGAGGCCTCTTAGGCACAAGCAGACATTGTCCATGGGCATCAATGTGCTTTACAGAGAGAATGGATGAGTTGGCTAATCCGGCAAGTGGGTTAAAAATAGAGATCAGTGAATACAGCTACCACTTTTTGGAGAAAGTGGTTCTAAAAAATACTAATGGCGATGGAGTCTTTTATAATTTATTAAGAAAATTGTAAAAAATTACTATCAGGACAGTTACTTAACTACTGAAAAGCATATATATTTAAAGCCATTTTTCTTGGTTTCTATAATACCACATTTCCCTAATTTTCCTTCTATCTTTCTGACCACTCTTTTTTAGTCCAGTTTCTTCTTTCTCAATAGACGTCTAAAGGTTCCTAGTGTTGTCTTGGATCCTCTTTATTTCCCTACATGTACTTTCCTCCTAGGTGATCTCACCACTTTCATAGCTTTAAAAACCATGTATATGCTAAAGACTCTTAAATTTATTTCTCCAGCCCAGCCCTTCCTCCATTTTTTTTTTTTTTTTTTTGATAACAAGTCTTGCTCTTTGCCCAGGCTGGAGTGCAGTGGCGCCATCTCGGCTCACTGCAAGCTCCACCTCCTGGGTTCACGCCATTCTCCTGCCTCAGCCTCCCGATTAGCTGGGACTACAGGCGCCCACCACCACGCCCAGATAATTTTTTGTATTTTTAGTGCAGACGGAGTTTCACTGCAGCACAGGATGGCTCCTATTCTCCTGACTTCATGATCCGCCTGCCTCGGCCTCCCAAAGTGCTGGGATTACAGGCGTGAACCACCGCGCCTGGCCCAGCCCAGCCCAGCCCTTTCTTTTGACTGCAGACTGGTATAAACAACTTGCCAATAACATCTTGACTTAAATGTTTCACAGGCAACTTATACTTAATTTTTTCCCAAGGTTAAGTTCTGTTTCTCAAAAGCTGATCATGTCTGCAATCCTTCTCGTTATACTAAGTAAATCTGTCCCTACCTCCCTTCATTTCTTTGAGTAGGCAGCTCTTTGCTTCAGTCTGGAAGGCTTTCTCCTTAACTCATTAGATGGTTGGCTCCTACTCATCTTTTAAATCTTAAATCTTACAATGGTTTAGTATTGTACTGCCTGAATCTCAGCATCTTTGGGCCGAGGCGGGAATAGGGTCAGGAGATCGAGAGACCACCGGCTAACGCTGGTGAAACCTCTTCATCTCACACAGGCCAAGGCAGTGGTGGGTGGCTCGTAGTCTCCAGCTACTCTGGAGGCTGAGGCAGGAGAATGGCGTGAACCCGGGAGGCGGAGCTTGCAGTGAGCAGAGATCGCACCACTGCACTCCAGCCTGGGCGAAGAGTGAGACTCCGTCTAAAAAAAAAAAAAAAAAAAGTCTTACTATGAAGACAGACTTTTCTTGTCCTCCCTCCATTTCTATCAGAGCAACATGTTCACCACAGCCACAGCACTTTCTCAGTTTGAAATTACATATATATTGATTTTCCGGTTTATTGTTTGCTTTCCCAACTTAAACCATAAGCTCTCTAAAGGTAGGGATCATGTCCGTTTCATCCATCCTTGCATACTATGGGCCCAGCAAAATGCGTGACATATCATAGGCCCTCAACAATGTTTGTTGAATAAATGAGTTGTGTTTCAGTTTTGCTCCTTAGAACACTTACCACAATTTGTAATTACATCAGTAAACTTTTAAAAAAAGTCCAGTTATTCCCTAAAAAGCATATGCTCCACGTAGACCATGTCTGTTTCATTCCTCATTCAACAGTGTCTGACACATAGGCACTCAATCAATATCTGTTGGTGAAAGGAAGGGAGTAGAAGTGATAATATGACTGACGGAGAGAACAGAATCTAAAGGAGATTGTTTTACACGAGTACTCTGAGACTATGGCAATAATTCAAAAAATGCTAAAAGCATTCTGTCCGTCATTCAGTTGTTTTGCCCACATAATGTAAACATCTGTACCTTTAGCAACAGCTGGATCAGTTTTTCACTTCAAAGCAGATGTTCAAAGTTATTTTAGATACAGCTGAAACTATTGTGGTTTTTTTTTTCGATTAGTGAAGCAAATTTGGGTAGGCTTATGTTTCTTAAAGATATGTAACGTTTTTTTTTTGTTTTTGAGACGGAGTCCCGCTCTGTCCCCCAGGCTGGAGTGCAGTGGCGCAATCTCCGCTCACTGCAAGCCCCGCCTCCGGGTTCGCACCATTCTCCTGCCTCAGCCTCCCGAGTTGCTGGGACTACAGTATGCCTGGGCCACCACCGCTAAATTTTTTGTATTTTTAGTAGAGACAGGGTTTCACCCTATTAGCCAGGATGGTCTCGATCTCCTGACCTCATGATCCACCCGTCTCGGCCTCCCAAAGTGTTGGGATTACAGGCGTGAGCCACTGTGCCCAGCCCAAATATATGTAACTTTAAATGAGAGCTGTGCTATTTAGTCAAAGTCAGGGTGTTGGGAAGCCTTGATCCTGTGATGTATGTTCAGTCAAATGACCTTGAATTGATCCAATTTCCTAACAGTGACATTATGGCTCAATGCTTGTCTAAGACCTTTGGTCATCATCAAAACCTGAGTGGGCTATAGAGAAAAAATTTTACGACTAGTCTTTTGCACTAATGGCTGACAGAAGAGGAAAGGCTGAAATTTGTCATATCACTTGACATGTAATAGAAATGGATAGCTGTTAGCTTTCCATAGCGTGAATACTTCTTACAAAATGAGATCATATGGTAGATTGTAATAGCAGGAAAGACTCTTCTACGAGATGATAGATTAAAAAAATTGCTGGAGGGGCACAGTGGCCCATGCCTGTAATCCCAGCACTTTGGGAGGCCGAGGCGGGCGGATCATGAGGTCAGAAGATCCAGACCATCCTGGCTAACACGGGGAAACCTCGTCTCTACTAAAAAAAATACAAAAAAATACAAAAAAATTGGCCTGGTGTGCTGGCGGGTGCCTATAGTCCTAGCTACTTGGGAGGCTGAGACAGGAGAATGGCGTGAACCCGGGAGGCGGAGGTTGCAGTGAGCTGAGATTGCCCCACTGCACTCCAGCCTGGGCGACAGAGCGAGACTCCATCTCAAAAAAACAAACAAACAAAAACAAAACAAAACAAAAAACAAAACAAAACAAAAAATGCTTAGTAAAATGTCAGAGTCACAGTTTTTGCCTACCAAGAATTTCTTTTCTTTTTTTTTTTTAACCATCTCAAGAAATTATTAGGACAATCAATTAACTGTCTCAAAGGTTGCCAATCCAAATGTTCTTAATGATTAAAGTTAAAATTAGAATACAAGCCCAATATAAAATAGAACACAATAGCCAACTCATGATTTTGAAATAATTAACAAAGTCAGACTTCCAGCAGCAAATTGTATCTAAGGGTGTATGGTTAAAGTCCTCTTATAGAATTTTATCATACTTTGATAGTTTGCTGTTTAATATCATGTTTTCAAGATGACAGCAGAGAAGCTGTCACACAAATTATAAGGGAATTTTATACAAATATTTGACAAGCTGATGTGTTCGAGCTTCCATGGGCACCTGCTCTAGGGAGGGATAAAGGGTAAGAACTCACATTTGTCACTAAATGTTTAGTTTAGAGGTAAGACATATGCCCAAATATCTACACTCAATAAGGCAAGAGGGACAGCTACTGCAAGAGAAGGGCAAAAAGGCACTGAGGTCACTCCAAGAACAGGATACTCATCCAGAGGTGTAGAGGTGTGTTCCAGACAATGCAGAGATACTAAACCTCGCTTTTAACCAAAGTGTTATGCTCAAGCTAAATCAATGCTACAGGTAACTTCCCCAAATTTAGTAACCAAACTCCAAATCATAAGCTTTGGACTAGTTAGGTAATTTAAAAAATACCTTTAATAGCATTCTATTTCATGATTTCTAATATGTAAACATACCTTAGGCTCAGGAAAATTAACTTAGATCAGTGTCAAAACCTTAATATTGAATTTAGAAGTGAAGAATACAAATCTGGTCATAAAATATGTATACATTACATATAATTACTATACATATTTTGTATAAAATTATAAAAGGTATACAAATACACATTTTTTTCCTAGAAATTAAACATTTCTCTTAATCTGAGGCAGATGGCTTAACAGTAGCAAAATCTGCAGTAAAAATCCAGAAGCAACTACCAAATGTATTAAAACAGTAAATTTGTTTTCACATTATATTCCTTTTTAATGTTTCTTACCTTTTTATTGAGACAAGGTCTTGCTCTGTCACCCCGGCTGCAGTGCAGTGGTGCGATCACAGCTCAGTGCAGCCTGGACTTCCCGGGCTCAAGCGATCCTCCCACCTCAGCCTCCTGAGTAGCTGGGACTACAGGCCTGCACTACCACACCTGGCTAGTTTTTGTATTTTCAGTAGAGGTGGGTTTCACCATATCACCCAAGGCTGGTCTTGAACTCCTGGGCTCAAGGGATGCTCCTGCCTCAGCCTCCCGAAGTGCTATGATTACAGGTGAGAGCCACCACGCCTGGCCTGTTTCTTAACTTCTAAAATTACACCTACCATTTATATGTGAAAATAGCTTGTTTTTCATATGCAAAATATGCTCTGAGCATGGGCTAGACAAAACAGAAGAGGTTGGTCTTTCAAACATGGCTGAGTGGTCTTATATGGATGAAAATTATAATAAAGCAGAGTGTGATTTTTTAATTGAGATTTATACACAGAATATAAACTTCCCTTGATGAAATTCAGCTGTCCGAGTGAAAATACCTTACACAAATCAGCGATTCTGGGCATTATTCCTCTAGCCTTCATTAAGTAGCTAAGAAAAGTGCTGATATAATGAAGTTTCACTGGCTTATAGTGATACTATTTTAGGTGGACTCTGTAATTCTGTATCTGCATTTGTCTTTCCCCAAAGCTTCTGATACTCTAGGATGCAAATGCCCTCCCGCAGTGATCTTCTGAAGCACGGTAAGAAGTAAAATTGGAGTTACCGTTTCCTTTATGTTTGGTTCTTTCGCTTGAACATCTGAATAATCTTGATAAAGCTGTTTTAAATTAGATAAGAAATATGCTGCATTCCTAAGGGAAGACTTTTTCTCTTTAAATTCATCATATTTTGTTTGTAGTTGTTTCAGCTGTGGCTCTAACCTAAAACAAAAATAAGTGACGTATAATAAACTGTACCAGCCTAACGTGTGTGAGACTGAGGCTATAAGTACGCTGAGCGAGTGTGAAGAACCGGGGTTGGCCAACTAGATGACTTGCTTTGGCTCTGAAACTATGAATGTGTAAAAGATTCTGAGTTTCAGTTTAAAATGTAGGAAATGAAAATCTCTGAAATACAATGCACAATGAATAATTAGTGGTGACATCCACAGAAGAATATGCCTTATAAATGCTGAAATTCATCAAGCCATTCAAGTCTTGGGAACTACTGGATCAAATGTATGCTTGGCTAACATTCAGAGACTCATGCCCAAGGAACCGGGCACTACAGTCTAACACAGAAACCATGGACAGAAAGCTTTCCCAGTGCTCCTTCCTCTATCAAATCTTGTCCACTTTCCAAAGTCTAATAAAGTCAGTGGAAGACTATCAGTGCCTGGATGAAAATGTGTGACCTTGGACAAACTGTTTCATCTCTCCGTGGCTGAGTTTCTTCACTTAGGCTCTAGGTGGGTCTTCTCAAATTCAGGCAAAACAATATTCAACTCCATGATGTCACTGGTTTTCGTTCCTTCTAGACGCCAAATGTGCACATTGTTGGAAGTATCTGAGCCTATGGCTTTACTTCTTGATTTCTTCGTTTTGTCACGAGACATCTTCCCTTTTTTCTGAGTTTTCGACTGACTTTCTATTGCCAAGTTCTCTTTTTTCAACAGAGGGCTGGGCGCTAAGGGGTCCTGTCTTTTTCGAAGTGACCGACTCAGCTGGTTTCTCTGAAAGTTCTGAAGAGGCTGTAGTTGGAGTAACCGCATGTCGTTGTGTACTTATTTTCTCTGCTGATTTAACTTTCCTTCTTGTATCACTTTCTTCGTCACTGATGGGCTTTCAGTCATCACTAATGGGCTTGAGCTTTCTTCCTGGCTTTTTTGCGCTAATTGTTACAGATTCGATTTCACTTGCTTCATTTCCAGAATTGTCTGAACAAAGGTCTCATAAGGTTCTTCATCATTCTCATTTTCACCCGGCCTGCCAGTGCTTGAGCCATCAGAATTATCAGGAAAATCGAACACGTCAATAGGCTTGCACTTTGGACCAGCTTTATCTTTCATGGAATGTATTCCTTCTAAAGTGTTCTTTGAACGTCTTGCACCCTCAGGTCTGTGGGGCCGAGCCTGCTGCTGCCTCGGGGCCATCTGGGCTGTCCCGTGCACTACAGGGTATGTAGCGGCATCCCTGGGCCCTGCTCACTAGAGACAAGTGGTGCCTCCCTAAATCATGACAATCCAAATATCCCCTGGCATTCCCAAATATCCCCAGTCAGGGTAACAAATCCTTCCCCGCCACCCGGTTGATAACTACGGGGCTAAAAATCACCAGCCCCAGGCCAGGCTCCGCAGCTCATGCCTGTAATCCCAGCACTTTTGGAGGCTGAAGCAGGCAGATTACTTGAGCTCAGGAGTTCCAGATTAGCCTGGGCAACATGGTGAGACCCCATCTCTGAAAAAAATACAAAAGTTGTCCAGGCTTGGTGGCAGGTGCCTGGGCAACAGAGCCAGATCCTTTCTCAAAACAAAAACAAAAAACAAAATCACCAGCCCCAGGTGGTTTGCTGGGTGAGAGCAAGCAAATTTGCAAGTAACAGAGAGTTCCCGACTCACCAAAATTGTTCATCAGCATAGAAAAATACACATGGCCACTCAATTTATAACTAGCAAAACCCTGGCCCCAAAACCAGATGGGAGAGCAAGGCAGGAGAAAGCTTAATTCAATCTCACCTGTAAAAAGAGATGCAAATAGCAAAATGAAACCATGATTGTATGAAAAGAACAATATCTACATGATCAGGTAACTTTTATACTAGGAGTTTTAAAAAGGAAACTATCAATATAGTGTTATATTTAAACAGATTAAAGATCAGACCATATAATTACCTTAATATAACCCACACTGATAAATTAGATTAATGTTGCAAGTAAATGCTTTGTAGGCAAACAGTGAGGCCCCAGCACACTTACCTGTAGCACCTTGTCTTTGGTTTCTGTTTGTTTATTTTCTGCATCAATTTATCTGTTTTAGCACACAGATATACACTGTGTTATTTTCCAATGACTGGAGAATATTCCATTATAAATGGACAGTTGTTGATTTCTTTAAGCAATCGCTCTGCCCAGTGGAAATATAGGTTTTTCCAGACATTGCTGTTATTCAACAATGCTACATCACCTGAGCCCTGTCTATGTGTCATTGATTACATCTAGAGAAATTCCTATAACTGAGATTCCTGGGTCAAAGAGCATGTGCATTTAAAATGTTGTTCGATATGAGGAAATTGCCTTCCAAAGCAGTACGGGGTGGGAGTCCTCAGGGAGCCCTGGTGACTGAGAGAAACGGGAGTGCTATGGGCAGCATGGGGGAGAAGAGGGAGCACAGAACCCAGCCACATCTGTAAGGGACAGCTTTTGCTGGAAAAGACACTTGCAAATGACACATTCTTGTAAACTTTGCTTATCATCAAAATCAAAAAGCATTTTACATGCAAGGGGGTGATTTTAGAGCTTTTTGAGAAAATAAATATGCTTTGGGTTGCAAAAATTCCCTAGAAGGACCAAAAGCATCCTATTTAAGTAAAATGCCAGAGAAATGATCAATATGAATTGTAGCGGAGAGGTGACAAACTGGTGGCCCAATTAACTGGGAGGGGCTGTACTCCACAGGGGGTTCATACACCCAGTCTTAGTAATTTGGGAGAGATGCCGACAAATGCTCTCGTGAGCTCCTTTCTCACTGAAATCTAGGGATGCCCCCAACAAGACATATCCGGAGGCCAACTCTGGGTTGAGATTGTTTGGCCGAGGGAAGGAGCAGGCAGGGAAAGTGTTTTAAAGCCCTGGTTCTCAGTGTACAGGCCTTAGACCAGTAGCATTGCAGCACTAAACATGTCAGGAATGCAGATTCTTGGGTCCCACCGCAGATCTGCTGAATCCAGCAATTCTGGGTGAGGTGGGGCCAGCCACGGGTTTTAACCAGCTCTCCCAAGTGTTTTCTGCACTCTCACATTGGAGAAGGAGTGTTTTAGGTACACCACCCCAGCCCGTCCTGACCAAGCCACAATGTGGCCTTTGAATGTCACCAACCCTGGGAATGTTTTCTCCACCTCTCCCTCAATCTGGTTCTCTTCTTACCTGCTCATTGTCTTGTTTCTGCCTGGGCAACAGAGCCAGATCCTTTCTCAAAACAAAACAAAATCACCAGCCCCAGGCCAGGCCTCCGCAGCTCATGCCTGTAATCCCAGCACTTTGGAGGCTGAAGCAGGCAGATTACTTGAGCTCAGGAGTTCCAGATTAGCCTGGGCAACATGGTGAGACCCCATCTCTGAAAAAAATACAAAAGTTGTCCAGGCTTGGTGGCAGGTGCCTGGGCAACAGAGCCAGATCCTTTCTCAAAACAAAACAAAACAAAATCACCAGCCCCAGGCCAGGGTCTGCAGCTCATGCCTGTAATCCCAGCACTTTGGAGGCTGAAGCAGGCAGATTACTTGAGCTCAGGAGTTCCAGATTAGCCTGGGCAACATGGTGAGACCCCATCTCTGAAAAAAATACAAAAGTTGTCCAGGCTTGGTGGCAGGTGCCTGGGCAACAGAGCCAGATCCTTTCTCAAAACAAAACAAAATCACCAGCCCCAGGCCAGGCCTCCGCAGCTCATGCCTGTAATCCCAGCACTTTGGAGGCTGAAGCAGGCAGATTACTTGAGCTCAGGAGTTCCAGATTAGCCTGGGCAACATGGTGAGACCCCATCTCTGAAAAAAATACAAAAGTTGTCCAGGCTTGGTGGCAGGTGCCTGGGCAACAGAGCCAGATCCTTTCTCAAAACAAAACAAAACAAAATCACCAGCCCCAGGCCAGGCTCCTGCAGCTCATGCCTGTAATCCCAGCACTTTGGAGGCTGAAGCAGGCAGATTACTTGAGCTCAGGAGTTCCAGATTAGCCTGGGCAACATGGTGAGACCCCATCTCTGAAAAAAATACAAAAGTTGTCCAGGCTTGGTGGCAGGTGCCTGGGCAACAGAGCCAGATCCTTTCTCAAAACAAAACAAAATCACCAGCCCCAGGCCAGGCCTCCGCAGCTCATGCCTGTAATCCCAGCACTTTGGAGGCTGAAGCAGGCAGATTACTTGAGCTCAGGAGTTCCAGATTAGCCTGGGCAACATGGTGAGACCCCATCTCTGAAAAAAATACAAAAGTTGTCCAGGCTTGGTGGCAGGTGCCTGGGCAACAGAGCCAGATCCTTTCTCAAAACAAAAACAAAATCACCAGCCCCAGGTGGTTTGCTGGGTGAGAGCAAGCAAATTTGCAAGGAACAGAGAGTTCCCGACTCACCAAAATTGTTCATCAGCATAGAAAAATACACATGGCCACTCAATTTATAACTAGCAAAACCCTGGCCCCAAAACCAGATGGGAGAGCAAGGCAGGAGAAAGCTTAATTCAATCTCACCTGTAAAAAGAGATGCAAATAGCAAAATGAAACCATGATTGTATGAAAAGAACAATATCTACATGATCAGGTAACTTTTATACTAGGAGTTTTAAAAAGGAAACTATCAATATAGTGTTATATTTAAACAGATTAAAGATCAGACCATATAATTACCTTAATATAACCCACACTGATAAATTAGATTAATGTTGCAAGTAAATGCTTTGTAGGCAAACAGTGAGGCCCCAGCACACTTACCTGTAGCACCTTGTCTTTGGTTTCTGTTTGTTTATTTTCTGCATCAATTTATCTGTTTTAGCACACAGATATACACTGTGTTATTTTCCAATGACTGGAGAATATTCCATTATAAATGGACAGTTGTTGATTTCTTTAAGCAATCGCTCTGCCCAGTGGAAATATAGGTTTTTCCAGACATTGCTGTTATTCAACAATGCTACATCACCTGAGCCCTGTCTATGTGTCATTGATTACATCTAGAGAAATTCCTATAACTGAGATTCCTGGGTCAAAGAGCATGTGCATTTAAAATGTTGTTCGATATGAGGAAATTGCCTTCCAAAGCAGTATCGGGTGGGAGTCCTCAGGGAGCCCTGGTGACTGAGAGAAACGGGAGTGCTATGGGCAGCATGGGGGAGAAGAGGGAGCACAGAACCCAGCCACATCTGTAAGGGACAGCTTTTGCTGGAAAAGACACTTGCAAATGACACATTCTTGTAAACTTTGCTTATCATCAAAATCAAAAAGCATTTTACATGCAAGGGGGTGATTTTAGAGCTTTTTGAGAAAATAAATATGCTTTGGGTTGCAAAAATTCCCTAGAAGGACCAAAAGCATCCTATTTAAGTAAAATGCCAGAGAAATGATCAATATGAATTGTAGCGGGAGAGGTGACAAACTGGTGGCCCACTAACTGAGGCCAGCCCACAGGGGGTTCATACACCCAGTCTTAGTAATTTGGGAGAGATGCCGACAAATGCTCTCGTGAGCTCCTTTCTCACTGAAATCTAGGGATGCCCCCAACAAGACATATCCGGAGGCCAACTCTGGGTTGAGATTGTTTGGCCGAGGGAAGGAGCAGGCAGGGAAAGTGTTTTAAAGCCCTGGTTCTCAGTGTACAGGCCTTAGACCAGTAGCATTGCAGCACTGGGGAACATGTCAGGAATGCAGATTCTTGGGTCCCACCGCAGATCTGCTGAATCAGCAATTCTGGGTGAGGTGGGGCCAGCCACGTGGGCTTTAACCAGCCTTCCAAGTGCTTTTCTGCACTCTCACATTGGAGAAGGAGTGTTTTAGGTACACCACCCCAGCCCGTCCCTGACCAAGCCACAATGTGGCCTTTGAATGTCACCAACCCTGGGAATGTTTTCTCCACCTCTCCCTCAATCTGGTTCTCTTCTTACCTGCTCGTGTCTTGTTTCTGCCTATGCATGTATCTTTCTGACTGCCTTTCTCTCTCTCTCTCTCTCTCTCTCTCTCTCTCTCTCTCTCTGTCTCTCTCTCTCTCTCTCTCTCTCTCTCTCTCTCTCTCTCTCTCTCTCTCTCTCTCTCTCTCTCTCTCTCTCTTGCTGTGGTCGCCTATGCTGGTCTCTCTCCTGGTCTCTCCTGGTCTCTCCTGGTCTCTCCTGGTCTCTCCTGCCTCAGCCTCTGGAGTAGCTGGGACCACAGGCGCCAGCCACCACGCCCGGCCAATTTTTCTGTATTTTTAGTAGAGACAGGATTTCATCCTGTTAGCCAGGATGGTCTCGGTCTCCTGACCTCGTGATCTGCCCGCCTCAGCCTCCCAAAGTGCTGGCAGGTGTGAGCCACCGCGCCCGGCCCCAAGGAGGGTGCTTTCTATTGGTGGAGACAGATGTCAACAAGTTCAGCAGATTTTCTTAAATTATGTAAATTTCAATATTGCTAGGTGCTCAGAAGGAAATAAAACATGAGGAAGTGGAAGAGGACAGGGGAGAGGGGTGGCAGGGAAGCCCTTTCCAAGGAGGTGACATGGGAAGCAGCCAGCCTTGCAACGAAGAAGGGGAAGAGCAGTCCCAACGGAGGGCGCAGCAAGTGCAAAGGCCTGGAAGTGAGGAATAGCAACGAGTGCTCCAGAGATTGAGGGCCAGGAGGCTGGGGTGGCTGCAGTGGAGTTGGGGAAGGATGAGGTTGGAGACGCGGGGTCAGGGAACAGCAGGGGCGGGGCACATACTTCCTATCTTATTCAAACCACGGGGAGCCCTTGATAGGGTTTTAAGCAGGGCAATGATGTGATTTCACCTCTGTCTGTAGAAGATCATTTTGGCTGCTGGCTGGAGTGGACTCAGGGGTGGGCCTCAGTGCCCAGCCAGCTGAGAAGGAGAGAGAAGTGGCAGACACACCCTGGGACTCAGGGGTGGGCCTCAGTGCCCAGCCAGCTGAGAAGGAGAGAGAAGCTGAGGACTGTAGCAGTGGGAGGACCCCACCAGCTTTCAGCAGGGCCCAGACATTGGCAATGTGTTCCCTCTCCTGGAAGCTCCCTGCTGAACCAGCTCCTCCCTCCCCGCTCCTGACTCCTGCAGCCTCTTCCCTCTCCACCGGCTTTGCAAATAATCCTTCCAAAGCTGTCAAAGCCAAGAAGGGCGGCCTGCTTAACCGATTCACGATGCAGGCCCTCCAGGCACAAGACCCCTGAAGGACACGTGGGGAGAGAGAGCAAGAGTGAGAGAGAGGCAGAAAGGGAGACACAGAGTCAACAGGGAAGAGAGGAGACAGAGAGACAGAGACGCTCATTCATTTGTTCATTCATTCATTTCAGCAGTATTTACTGAGTGCATTCTATGTTACAGCCACTGGGAGCACTGCAGAGAGGGAGACAGAGAGACAGAGACGCTCATTCATTTGTTCATTCATTCATTTCAGCAGTATTTACTGAGTGCATTCTATGTTACAGCCACTGGGAGCACTGCAGAGAGGAGACAGAGAGACAGAGACGCTCATTCATTTGTTCATTCATTCATTTCAGCAGTATTTACTGAGTGCATTCTATGTTACAGCCACTGGGAGCACTGCAGAGAGGGAGAGACACAGATCTGCCTCTAAGGAAGGTGCTTTCCTTTTCTTTTTCTTTTTTTAATGGAGAGTCCCCAAGAGGTAGAGACTTGCAAGAGATGTGGAGCAGTACAAGGGGCACCCGTGGTCAGCTAGTCCCAGGCAGGGATGGCCCACCTGCAGGTTTGCTCCTGAGAGTAATGAGTTAGGTGTTAATCATGTAACTAACATGGGACCAGCAGGAATTTCAAGCCCTGACAAAGGGAGACAGAATCCTCCACCACTGTCCCCAACGTGTGGGCCAGGCTCCCTCTAATCCTCCGAAGGTGCCGGGGCTTCCAACTCTGTGCCCTTAGAAGAGAGACAGGACAGCACACACAGTATGTCCCCCACCCATCCATGGTAATATTTATGTAACACCTTTACTAAATCAGCTTGGCATAAAAAAAACAAAAACCTTAAGAGTATTCCAGTGCATGCATCAATGGAAAACTGGTATTATTAATATACACCATGGCTGGTAAGTCTAAAAATAAATGAAAGCAGCAAAAAAAAAAAAAAAAAAAAAAAAAAGAATTAAGCTCTCCCTGATAGCAGCCGCCTGGAGAAGGTTCTGGGCTTCTCCTTGTTAAAAGGGCAACTGACAGGAGCAGAGAAGTGCATGGCCCAATTTATTTTATTTATTTATTTTTTTGTTTTGAGATGGAGTCTCACTCTGTCACCCAGGCTGGAGTGCAGTGGCATGGTCTCAGCTCACCACATGGCCTCTGCCTCTCAGGTTTGGGTGGTTCTCCTGCCTCAGCCTCCCAAGGTGCCGGGCTTCCAACTCTGTGCCCTTAGAAGAGAGACAGGACAGCACACACAGTATGTCCCCCACCCATCCATGGTAATATTTATGTAACACCTTTACTAAATCAGCTTGGCATAAAAAAAACAAAAACCTTAAGAGTATTCCAGTGCATGCATCAATGGAAAACTGGTATTATTAATATACACCATGGCTGGTAAGTCTAAAAATAAATGCAAAGCAGCAAAAAAAAAAAAAAAAAAAAAAAAAAATAAAAAAAAAAAAAAAAAAAAAAAAAAAAAAAAAAAAAAAAAAAAAAAAAAAAAAAAAAAAAAAAAAAAAAAAAAAAAAAAAAAAAAGAATTAAGCTCTCCCTGATAGCAGCCGCCTGGAGAAGGTTCTGGGCTTCTCCTTGTTAAAAGGGCAACTGACAGGAGCAGAGAAGTGCATGGCCCAATTTATTTTATTTATTTATTTTTTATTTATTTTATTTATTTTTTTTTTGTTTTGAGATGGAGTCTCACTCTGTCACCCAGGCTGGAGTGCAGTGGCACTGTCTTGGCTCACTGCAACCTCTGCCTCCCAGTTTCAAGCAATTCTCTTGCCTCAGCCTCCTAAGGTGCCGGGCTTCCAACTCTGTGCCCTTAGAAGAGAGACAGGACAGCACACACAGTATGTCCCCCACCCATCCATGGTAATATTTATGTAACACCTTTACTAAATCAGCTTGGCATAAAAAAAACAAAAACCTTAAGAGTATTCCAGTGCATGCATCAATGGAAAACTGGTATTATTAATATACACCATGGCTGGTAAGTCTAAAAATAAATGTAAAGCAGCAAAAAAAAAAAAAAAAAAAAAAAAAAAAAAAAAAAAAAAAAAAAAAAAAAAAAAAAAAAAAAAAAAAGAATTAAGCTCTCCTGATAGCAGCCGCCTGGAGAAGGTTCTGGGCTTCTCCTTGTTAAAAGGGCAACTGACAGGAGCAGAGAAGTGCATGGCCCAATTTATTTTATTTATTTATTTTTTTGTTTTGAGATGGAGTCTCACTCTGTCACCCAGGCTGGAGTGCAGTGGCATGGTCTCAGCTCACCACAGCCTCCACCTCCCAGGTTTGGGTGGTTCTCCTGCCTCAGCCTCCCAAAGTGCTGGGATTACAGGCGTGATCCGCCTGGCGTGGTGGTTCCACTTTTGATCCCAGGACTTTGGATGGCCGAGCGTGGAGGGTCGCTTGAGCCTAGGAGTTCCAGACCAAACCTGGGCAACATGGTGAAACCTGGTCTTTTTTTTTTTTTTGAGACGGAGTTTCGCTCTTGTTGCCCAGGCTGGAGTGCAGTGGCATGGTCTCGGCTCGCCACAGCCTCCACCTCCCGGGTTTGGGTGGTTCTCCTGCCTCAGCTTCCCGAGTGGCTGGGATTGCAGTCATGAGCCACCATGCCCGGCTCATTTTGTAATTTTGTTTTGTTTTTGTTTTGTGCAGACAGGGTTTCTCTATGTTTGTGGGGCTGGTCTCAAACTCCTGACCTCAGGTGATCCGCCCACCTTGGCCTCCCCTGGGAGCTGGGACTGCAGGCGTGAGCCACCGCGACCGGCATAATTTATTAATCACAAAGGAATAGATCGGCCTGGCATGGTGGCTTACGCTTGTGATCCCAGAACCTTGGGCAGCTCAGTGTGGAAGACTGCTTGAGCCTAGGAATTCCAGACCGGCCCGGGCAACATGGTGAAACCCAGTCTTTTTTTTTTTTTTTTTGAGGCGGAGTTCTACTCTTCTTGCCCAGGCTGGAGTGCAGTGGCATGGTCTCGGCTCGCCAGGCCTCCACCTCCCAGGTTTGGGTGGTTCTCCTGCCTCAGCTTCCCGAGTGGCTGGGATTGCAGGCATGAGCCACCATGCCCGACTAATTTTTTTTGTATTTGTTTTGTTTTGTTTTGTTTTTGGTACAGACGGGGTTTCTCCCTGTTGGTTAGGCTTGTCTCAAACTCTCGACCTCAGGTGATCCACCCACCTTGGCCTCCCAGAGTGCTGGGATTGCAGGGGTGAGCCACCGGGACCAGCCCACTTTATTAAACAGAAAAGAATAGATCGGCCTGGCATGGTGGCTCACGCTTGTGATCCCAGGAATTTGGATGGCTGAGTGCGGGGGATCTCATGAGCCTAGCAGTTCCAGACCAGCCAGGGCAACATGGGGAAACCCGGTCTTTTTTTTTTTTTTTTTGAGACGGGGTTTCGCTCTTGTTGCCCAGGCTGGAGTGCAGTGGCATGGTCTCGGCTCGCCACAGCCTCCACCTCCCAGGTTTGGGTGGTTCTCCTGCCTCAGCTTCTGGAGTGGCTGAGATTGCAGTCATGAGCCACCATGTCCGGCTCATTTTGTAATTTTGTTTTGTTTTTGTTTTGTGCAGACAGGGTTTCTCTATGTTTGTGGGGCTGGTCTCAAACTCCTGACCTCAGGTGATCCGCCCACCTTGGCCTCCCCTGGGAGCTGGGACTGCAGGCGTGAGCCACCGCGACCGGCATAATTTATTAATCACAAAGGAATAGATCGGCCTGGCATGGTGGCTTACGCTTGTGATCCCAGAACCTTGGGCAGCTCAGTGTGGAAGACTGCTTGAGCCTAGGAGTTCCAGACCAAACCTGGGCAACATGGTGAAACCCGGTCTTTTTTTTTTTTTTTTTTTTTTTTGAGGTGGAGTTTTGCTCTTGTTGCCCAGGCTGGAGTGCAGTGGTGGGTCTCGGCTCCCCACGGCCTCCGCCTCCCGGGTTTGGGTGGTTCTCCTGCCTCAGCCTCCTGAGTGGCTGGGATTGCAGGCGTGAGCCACAATGCCCAGCTAATTTTTTTTTTTTTTTTTTTTTTTTTGTGTTTTTATTAGAGACGGTGTTTCATCATGTTGGCCAGGCTGGTCTCCAACTCCTGACGTCAGGTGATCCACCCACCTCAGCCTCCCAAAGTGCTGGGATTTATAGGCATGATCAGCCTGGCATGGTGGCTCCACTTTTGATCCCAGGACTTTGGATGGCTGAGTGCGGGGGATCTCATGAGCCTAGCAGTTCCAGACCGGCCGGGGCAACATGCTGAAACCCGGTGACTGTTTTTTTTTTTTTTGAGGTGGAGTTCGCTCTTGTTGCCCAGGCTGGAGTGCAGTGGCATGGTCTCGGCTCCCCACGGCCTCTGCCTCCGGGTTTGGGTGGTTCTCCTGCCTCAGCCTCCTGAGTGGCTGGGATTGCAGGCGTGAGCCACCATGCCCAGCTAATTTTTTTTTTTTTTTTTTTTGATACAGACGGGACTTGTTCAGGCTAGTCTCAAACTCCCATACTCAGTTTATCCACCTGCCTCGGCCTCTGGAGGTGCTGGGATTGCAGGCATGAGCCAGCGTGCATGGCCCAATTTATTTTATTTATTTATTTTTTTGTTTTGAGATGGAGTCTCACTCTGTCACCCAGGCTGGAGTGCAGTGGCACTGTCTTGGCTCACTGCAACCTCTGCCTTCCCAGGTTCAAGCAATTCTCCTGCCTCAGCCTCCTGGGTAGCTGGGATTACAGGCGTCCACCGCCACACCTGGCTAATTTTTTTGTATTTTTATTAGAGACGGTGTTTCATCATGTTGGCCAGGCTGGTCTCCAACTCCTGACGTCAGGTGATCCACCCACCTCAGCCTCCCAAAGTGCTGGGATTACAGGCGTGATCAGCCTGGATGGTGGCTCCACTTTTGATCCCAGGACTTTGGATGGCCGAGCGTGGAGGGTCGCTTGAGCCTAGGAGTTCCAGACCAAACCTGGGCAACATGGTGAAACCTGGTCTCTTTTTTTTTTTTTTTTTGAGACAGAGTTTCACTCTTGTTGCCCAGGCTGGAGTGCAGTGGCATGGTCTCGGCTCGCCACGGCCTCCACCTCCCAGGTTTGGGTGGTTCTCCTGCCTCAGCTTCCCGAGTGGCTGGGATTGCAGGCATGAGCCACCATGCCAGGCTCATTTTGCAATTTTTTTTGTTTTCCTTTCTTTCTTTTTTTTTTTTTTTTGTGCAGACGGTGTTTCTCCATGTTTGTTGGGGTGGTCTCAAACTCCCGACCTCAGGTAATCTGCCTGCCTTGGCCTCCCCAGGTGCTGGGATTGCAGGCGTGAGCCACCATGCCAGGCCTAATTTATTAATCAGAAAGGAATAGATCGGCCTGGCTTGGTGGCTGACGCTTGTGATCACAGGACTTTGGATGGCTGAGCACGGGGGATGTCATGAGCCTAGGTATACCAGACCAGCCAGGGCAACATGGTGAAATCCGGTCACTTTTTTTTTTTTTTTGAGGCAGAGTTTCACTCTTGTTGCCCAGGCTGGAGTGCAGTGGCATGGTCTCGGCTCGCCACGGCCTCCACCTCCCGGTTTGGGTGGTTCTCCTGCCTCAGCTTCCCGAGTGGCTGGCTGGGATTGCAGGCGTGAGCCACAATGCCCAGCTAATTTTTTTTTTTTTTTTATACAGACGAGATTTCTCCCTGTTGTTCATGCTGGTCTCAAACTCCCGAACTCAGGTTATCCACCTGCCTCGGCCTCTAGAGGTGCTGGAATTGTAGGCATGAGCCAGTGTGCATGGCCCAATTTATTTTATTTATTTATTTTTTTGTTTTGAGATGGAGTCTCACTCTGTCACCCAGGCTGGAGTACAGTAGCACTGTCTTGGCTCACTGCAACCTCTGCCTCAGAGGCTGAAGCAATTCTCCTGCCTCAGCCTCCTGAGTAGCTGGGAATACAGGCGTCCACCACCACACCCAGCTACTTTTTTTGTATTTTTATTAGAGACGGTGTTTCATCACATTGGCCAGGCTGGTCTCCAACTCCTGACGTCAGGTGATCCACCTACCTCAGCCTCCCAAAGTGCTGGGATTACAGGCGTGATCGGCCTGGCGTGGTGGCTCCACTTTTGATCCCAGGATTTACAGGGCCGAGCGTGGAGGGTGGCTTGAGCCTTGGAGTTCCAGACCAAACCTGGGCAACATGGTGAAACCTGGTCTCCCTCTTTTTTTTTTTTCAGACTGAGTTTCCTCTTGTTGCTTAGGCTGGAGTGCAGTGGCATGGTCTCGGCTCGCCACGGCCTCCACCTCCGGGTTTGGGTGGTTCTCCTGCCTCAGCTTCCCGAGTGGCTGGGATTGCAGGCATGAGCCACCATGCCAGGCTCATTTTGTAATTTTTTTTGTTTTTCTTTTCTTTTTTTTTTTTTGTGCAGACGGTGTTTCTCCATGTTTGTTGGGGTGGTCTCAAACTCCCGACCTCAGGTAATCTGCCTGCCTCGGCCTCCCCAGGTGCTGGGATTGCAGGCGTGAGCCACCATGCCAGGCCTAATTTATTAATCAGAAAGGAATAGATTGGCCTGGCGTGGTGGCTGACACTTGTGATCACAGGATTTTGGATGGCCTAGTGCAGCGGATTGCTTGAGCCTAGGAGTTCTAGACCGGCCTCAGCAAAATGGTAATACCCAGTCTCTTTTTCTTTTCCTTTTTTTTTTTTTTTTTTTTGAGGCAGAGTTTCGCTCTTGTTGCCCAGGCTGGAAGGCAGTGACGTGGTCTCGGCTCCCCGTGGCCTCCGCCTCCAGGTTTGGGTGGTTCTCCTGCCTCAGCCTCCCAATGGCTGGGATTGCAGGCATGAGCCACCATGCCCAGCTAATTTTTTTTTTTTTTTTTTTTTTTTTTTTTTTTTTTTGTGCAGACAGGGTTTCTACATGTTTGTTGGGGTGGTCTCAAACTCTTGAGTTCAGGTGATCCACCCACCTCAGCCTCCCAAAGTGCTGGGATTGCAGGGCTGAGTCACCGCGACCAGCCCACTTATTAATAAGAAAGGAATAGATTGGCCTGGCGTGGTGGCTCACGCTTGTGATCACAGGACTTTGGATGGCTGAGCGTGGGGATTTCATGAGCCTAGGAGTTCCAGACCGGCCTCAGCAAAATGGTAATACCAGTCTCTTTTTTTTTTCTTTTTTTTTTTTGAGGCGGAGTTTCGCTCTTGTTGCCCAGGCTGGAAGGCAGTGAGGTGGTCTCGGCTTCCCGTGGCCTCCGCCTCCAGGTTTGGGTGGTTCTCCTGCCTCAGCCTCCCGAATGGCTGGGATTGCAGGCATGAGCCACCATGCCCAAATAATTTTGTACTTGTTTTGTTTTGTTTTTTGGTACAGACAGGGTTTCTCCCTGTTGGTTAGGCTGGTCTCAAACTCTCGAGTTCAGGTGATCCACCCGCCTCGGCCTCCTGGAGTGCTGGGATTGCAGGGCTGAGTCACCACGACCAGCCCACTTATTAATAAGAAAGGAATAGATCGGCCTGGCATGGTGGCTCACGCTTGTGATCACAGGACTTTGGATGGCTGAGCGTGGGGATCTCATGAGCCTAAGAGTTCTAGACCGGACTGGGCTACATGGTGAAACTCGTTCACTTTTTTTTTTTTTGAGACAGAGTTCCCCCTTGTTGCCCAGGCTGGAGTGCAGTGGCACGGTCTCGGCTCCCCACAGCCTCCACCTTCGGAGGTTTGGGTGGTTCTCCTGCCTCAGCCTCCGGAGCGGCTGGGATTGCTGGCGTGAGCCACCATGCCCAGCTAATTTTTTTTTTTTTTATACAGACAGGGTTTCTCTGTGTTGTTCAGGCTGGTCTTAAACTCTTGAGTTCAGGTGATCCACCCACCTCAGCCTCCCAAAGTGCTGGGATTGCATGCATGAGCCAACGTGCATGGCCCAATTTATTTTATTTATTTTTTTTTGTTTTGAGATGGAGTCTCACTCTGTCACCCAGGCTGGAGTGCAGTGGCACTGTCTTGGCTCACTGCAACCTCTGCCTCCCAGGCTCAAGCAATTCTCCTGCCTCAGCCTCCTGGGTAGCTGGGATTACAGGCATCCACCGCCACACCCAGCTACTTTTTTTGTATTTTTATTAGAGACGGTGTTTCATCACATTGGCCAGGCTGGTCTCCAACTCCTGACCTCAGGTGATCCACCCACCTCAGCCTCCCAAAGTGCTGGGATTACAGGCATGATCGGCCTGGCCTGGTGGCTCCACTTTTGATCCCAGGACTTTGGAGGGCCAAGGGCGGAGGGTGGCTTGAGCCTAGGAGTTCCAGACCAAACCTGGGCAACATGGTGAAATATGGTCTCTTCTGTGTTTTTTTTATTTTTTTGATACCAAGTTTCGCTCTTGTTGCCCAGGCTACAGTGCAGTGGCATGGTCTCAGCTCACCACGGCCTCGACCTCCAGGGTTAGGGTGGTTCTCCTGCCTCAGCTTCCCGAGTGGCTGGGATTGCAGGCATGAGCCACCATGCCCGGCTCTTTTGTAATTTTTTTTGTTTTTGTTTTGTGCAGACAGGGTTTCTCCATGTTTGTGGGGCTGGTCTCAAACTCCCGACCTCAGGTAATCTGCCCGCCTCAGTCTTCCCAGGTGCTGGGATTGCAGGCTGGAGCCACCATTCCAGGCCTAATTTATTAATCAGAAAGGAATAGATTGGCCTGGCGTGGTGGCTGACGCTTGTGATCACAGGACTTTGGATGGCCTAGCGCAGCAGATTGCTTGAGCCTAGGAGTTCCAGACCGGCCTGGGCATAATGGTGAAACCCATTCTTTTTTTTTTTTTCTGAGGCGGAGTTTCGCTCTTATTGCCTGGCTGGAGTGCAGTGGTGCAGTCTCAGCTCTCCGTGCCCTCCACCTCTGGGTTTGGGTGGATCTGCTACCTCAGCCTCTCGAGTGGCTGGGATTGCGGGCGTGAGCCACCATGTCCAGCTCATTTTGAGGCCCAGCACGGCCTCCATTCATGCCTCTAGAGGTGGAAAGGACACTGCATGGAGTAGGGACCATTTGGATCGCTGCTTTGTGTTCTCATTTTGTGCAAATTCTTCCTATCAGACAGTCTGTACCTGCAAGGAATAGCCACGAAGGCTTACCGCAGTTCAAGTTTAACTCTAGCCCACAAAACACGTAATTTAGGAGCCAAAAGAGAAGCTGGAGGCCATTTATGTTGGAGCAACTTCAGAATGTCTCACCAGGAATAAAGACTATTTTTTTTCCTCTTGGAGAAGCATTAGCACACATTTTAGAGAATGACTGCTTAATTTATAACTTCTTACTCATATTTTAGAAGTTTACTGCTGAAGGGCAGAGTTATTTGAAATGTTCTGAATGAGTTGCATCATCTTGTTTTAGGCTCCAACAAAGAACAAAAACTAAGAACAGACACCAGGCACACACTTCAATGGCATCAAGTGCCCACAGTCAAATGGAGGCCTCCAAATCCCGTACTTCTCATAAAGTGGAACAACCAAAAACATCACACAGTGGCCTAAGTATGTCCTAGAAAATATTAGCATCAGCAAAACGACCTGTAAGTAGCCAAAGGACGCAGTGGAACAAGAACTATGAGGAGAGGAAGAAAATGAAAAGTAAAAAGACTGGCATTTTTAAAGATTGCAAACACGCCAAGAATGTTAACATACTTGTTACGTAATTGGAGACTTTGTTCCTGATCTTCAGGGTCAAAGGCACTGCTTGGATCGGGTTGAGTTCCAACCCTTGCTTTTTCTTCTGTAGCAGATGCATCTTGTAAGATCCTACGGGTTTGTTCTGCATTATAACACAAATGGGTATCACATTTCTGGCAAGCTCACCCACTGGTTGCTTTTCTTTTTTAAAGTTATAACAATATGTTGCTGGAGATTTAGCTATCCCAAATTGTATGTAAAAGAAAAAACATTGTTCAGTTTACATTTCTCTAAACAAACATCCATTCATTCATTGAAAAATAAATCACTACCAGTTGTTCAAAATAAATAAGTGCTTGTCTCGGCTAGGAATAGAGTGGCCCTTTTTCAAAAGTGCATGCTGCTATTTTTCTGAACACGGGGCTTTGAGAGGAAATACCCACATTCTTTGCAATATTTAAAAAAGGTGCTTCATGGAATCAGGGGAAGAAGGAAAAGGAGCCACCAGAATCCCTTTCAAATATGGCTTCTTCCTGAGCCTCTGACTGATGATGCGCACGACTTCCCCATCTTGGGCTTGGGTTTGGGCTTGGTCCCTCTTGAGCTTGGGAACCAGAGTCAGAAGGGGTTCTGGCTGACTTCTAAGACTCACCAGTTGAACTTATCTTGCTCTTCCTCGGGATCTGACCACGATTTCTGCCTCTGCCTGGACAGCACCTTCACCGCACACCTGGTTGAACACTTCTGCTACTTGGTTCCCTCGTAGGCCTTTCCACCCTGCTTCCCATCAGGCCCCAGCAAAGAGCTGACAGCACATGGATTGAAACCTTCTGTGGGTCCCCTTTAACTCTCAAAGCCCGCCCCACGCACCTCTTCACCCACCCCTGCCCATACTACCCGCCACCTTTGTTCACGTCTTCTGCTCCTCCAGCTCCTGAAGGTGGCGTCCATCCTCCCATCATCATGTAGTCGGTGCCAGCCCTGTGCCTGCTGGTTGTAAACACATAATCATGCAGTCACATTGAATCACGTCACTGCGGAAAAGCCCACCCCAAGAGATGAGCTATGAGAAAGATGGTTTGGGGGCCGCTTTCCCTGAGCTTTCCTGGTATGTTCACACTTCAATTTCCCTTCTAGCTCTAGCTCTTGCTCATCTTCCCAATGAGAGAAGGTCAGGAACAAAAGAAATGTGGTGGCCACTTTAAGAGGTGGGAAATGCTATAGGGATGAGCCTCCTGCCGTACTCCCCAGTCCCTGGGAGGTGACTCTTCCCCTGTAATCAGAGGTGCCAGTCATTCTTTTTACGGTACAAGTGACCTGTTGCAACAACCATTATTGTCCACAAACAACATTAAAATGTGGATATAAAACATGAAGAGACAGTATAGGACTTCCAGGCCCCACGAATGTCACTAGTGATGATAGCGAAATATGAGTTCTTGCCTTCAGCTTTGTGCTGAATTAATAATCCTGCCTTCTACAGAGCACTCTGCAGCCGCACTGCTAACTTGGAACTTTCTTGCTGTGCTACCCTAGGATGCAGTTATTTAATAGTCTGTGTTTCTAATCACGGCAGCCAGTTGTTTTTGTATCACAAGAGCTATAAGACTTCCTCAGAATTTATATGAGCTGAGTCTACCCCACACAGTGAGAGGAAATGGATTTCTTTCTGAAGTTGGATGTCATTATAGCCGATCATAAATCAGCCTCTTTGGGGGCACCCACAAAGGGTGAGCCCCATTGAGCGCAGATGGATCACCCAGTGCTGGGAGGGACTTGAGCCTTTGCAAAGTACTTGCTTTGTAGCCTGGGATTGATTATTACCCAGGGAATTACTTAAAAACATTAGTCTGAAAGTCTACATTCTGACCACTGGTATGGCATTCAAAATGAACATTTTCAATTTTTCTTTTTTCTCTTTCTTTCTTTCTTTCTTTCTTTCTTTCTTTCTTTCTTTCTTTCTTTCTTTCTCTTCTTTCTTTCTTTCCTTCCTTCCTTCCTTTCTTTTCTTTTCTTTTATTGAGACACATGTATTAAAAGGTATAATAATAATAATACATTATTATTATTTTTGAGACACAGCTTCGCTCTTATCACTCAGGCTGGAGTGCAATGGCACGATCTCAGCTCACTGCAACCTCCACCTCCTGGGTTCAAGTGATTGTCCTGCCTCAGCCTCTCGAGTAGCTGGGATTACAGGTGCCTGCCACCATGCCTGGCTAATTTTTGTATTTTTAATAGAGATGGGGTTTCACCATGTTGGCCAGGCTGGTCTCAAACTCCTGACCTCAGGTGATCTGCCCACCTCAGCCTCCCAGAGTGTTGGGATTACAGGCGTGAGCACCATGCCCAGCCTAGAATTTTATTTTTCAAAAAAAAAAAAAAATCTCAAAAACGATCTCTCCAGTTAAACTCTGATAATATAATTGCTGTATCTTTTTTATAATTACAACTTTTAAGTCGTTTTAGATTCTCATGGAAGTTGCAAAAACATGTAGCTTTCATTCAGCTACATGGATGAATAAATACTTCTCAGAAAAAGATTGTATTACATGACAGCCTAAAGTAACATAAGAAGCCATTCATAAATATTCATTTTCACCAACTTGACTTTTTCAGGGGATTGATCATTTTATTCAGTGTTATGGGGGCTGTGGAATGGAAGGGTTTATAATTAATCCATAATTTGCCACAACTATCCTAAAAGCCAAGGGCAATTTTTCCAGAGACAAACCTTAAAATATATGATTTCAATTATTGTAAAATATAAAAGCTTAACTGTATTACAAAAGCTTAAAATATAAGCCTGGTCCCTTATAGTTCTGTCTTGGAGAAATGTAGGCAAATGAAGACCAGCAACAAAATGCTACTTCAAAATAGTTCAAATCCTTTTCTTGCAATTCTCTAAAACCTGAATGGGTCCACATGCACACAGGCCATGGTATCACAAAACAGGAATCCCCTGTTCTTGCATCTGTCCCCGTTACTCCTGCGACTTTCCCAGAACATCCGCTGCAGTTACCTTCCCCAAACCCTTCTCTTCTGACCAGCCCTGTTCACCTTTTCTCTCTTGCACTCTTCTTTCCCTCCCCCACTCTTCATTTCTTTATGACATTGGCCAACCCAAGCCCTCTCCTAGCAAGAAAGAATCCTTTCTCTTGAGAAGGAAGGAGGTTGGGAAATTAGAACAGGCAATTATAGATCTCTCTTTGGAAGGCTGGGAGAAGAGAAACAGTTGAGAAGACTTCCATGCCAATATTTTTTTTTTTTTTGAGACAGAGTCTCACTCTGTTGCCCAGGCTGGAGTGCAGTGGCACCATCTTGGCTAACTGCAACCTCCGCCTCCCAGGCTGAAGCCATTCTACTGCCTCAGCCACTCGGGTAGCTGGGACTATAGGCATGTGCCACTACACCCAGCTAATTTTTTTGCATTTTTAGCAGAGACAGGGTTTCACCATGTTAGTCAAGCTGGTCTCAAACTCCTGACCTCAAATGATCCACCCGCCTCAGCCTCCCAAAGTGCTGGGATTACAGGCGTGAGCCACCGCACCCTGCCCCATGCCAATTTTTTAATATTTAAATATTTATATATAGTTGAGTAGTTTTCAGCATATTCACAGATGTGTGCAAACATCATAATCTAATCTCAGAACATTTTCATTATCTCAAAAAGAAGTACTGTATCTGTCAGCAGTCACTTCCCATTCCCCCACTACTTCTGGTCCTGGCAACCACTAATCTACTTTGTCTCTGTGGATTTTCCTATTATGGACATTTCATAGGAACGGAAACCTACAGATGTACATTTTGTGATAGGCTTCTTTCTCTTAGCATAAAGTTTTAAAGGTTCATCTGTGTTGTAGTATGCATCAGTAATTCATTTTTTATGATAAAATAATATTCTGTTGTGCAGAGAGACCACATTTTGTTTATCCGTCTGGTTGATGGGCAATTGGGTTGTTTCTACTTTTTGGCTATTATGAATAATGCTGCTATGAACCTTCTTAGACCAGTTTTTCATGGACACATTTTCATTTATCTTGAGTTTATAACTAAGAATGGAGTTGGTAGATCATACGTCAACTCTAGCATTTTGAAGAACCATGATCATTTTTGTGCCTCTACGTGCAGAATGAAAGCTACGTCCAGCTTCCTTAACCTATTAATATTTTATGTCTTGCACTTAAAAATCCTCATTAAAACAAGGAAGATATAAATATTTCTACTAGATGATTAGAAATCATCCCTCAGGTTGTGTCAGGAGCTGTGCACGGTTTTATTGGGCATCACAGATGCTTACTTCTATATCACGAGATTTTAGAGAGAAGCATTGGGCATTTTTATGAAAGTAAAAATCAATGCAGGGTTGAAACTCATGATTACATAAAGTGGCTGGGTACCTGATATTTTGGTTAGATCATAATTAAGCTTACTACTTTTTAGAGCAAACTATGTCCTTACCTTTGTAATAAAGAAAAAAGCAGGTGAGTAGGTAAGGGCAGAATTCCTCCAGATGAGAGCAGAAAGCACAGAAGGCACCTGCACCTTTGAAAAGGAGCTTCAGGAGAAAAGCCTCCACTCTCTTAGGACAGCAATCCTGAGGGAGGATCTCCAGGTATTCCTTTAAGGAGAACAGCCATAGGACGCCAAGTGCGGGAGCGCCTGACCCACAGTGAATTCCTTCAGGATCTTCTCTTTATAACTCATCAGTATCTGAGAGCCACTTGTTCCTCTTCTCCTTTTCTCTCTGTGTTCTTGTCTCACCGTCATAAAACCAAGACTTGCTCTTCTCTCAAACATCCCGGTGTGTGGAGAACTCAGGAAATATCTCCCTCCTGGGGCTTGCTGCTCTGTGCTCTCCACGGGCAATGTCCACACCGCACGGACACCTGTAAGCAAAACCATACTGCCACCTGGAATTATTACAGATCTGCGGGAGGAAGGGAGGCTTCCGATTAAAGCCAGGAGCCACACAATGCTGATCGCCCTGTCTCAAGACAATTGTGCTGCACTAATCAACCCCTTGCCGCAGCAAACTTCAAAAGATGAAAAGAGATGCAGTCTGGCTGACCCCTGGTCAATTTAAATCCCTCCTTTATCCCCAAATAATCATTTCCCCAGCTCTGCACACCCTCAAATGATGATTTTCAACGTTATGAATGTAACAGGCTCACAGTCTGAATTCAATGGTCTCATCATAAGGCAGGAAGCCCTGTCAGGAACTGTGCTGCTCTCCTATCCCTACACTTGCCACCACATAGTTCGGGGTTAGGCAGGGAATTGCAGTAAAGCTATACACAGCAAAGAAAAGTTGGTGTGTGTGTGTGTGTGTGTGTGTGTTGTTTGTTTGTTTGTTTGTTTTTTGAGACAGAGTTTCGCTCTATTGCCCAGGCTGGAGTGCAGTGGGATGATCTTGGCTCACTGCAAACTCTGCCTCCTGGGTTCCAGTGATTCTCCTGCCTCAGCCTCCCGAGTAGCTGGGATTACAGGTGCATGCCGCCACAGCCAGCTAATTTTTGTATTTTTAGTAGAGATGGGGTTTCACTATGTTGGTCAGGCTGGTCTCGAACCCCTGACCTCAGGTGATCCACCCACCTTGACCTCCCAAAGTCCTGGGATTACAGGTGTGAGCCATCTTGCCCGGCCAGCATTTCAGTTTTATTAAACTGTCTATTGCATGCCAGTTCTTAGTAGCACAGTCTCTTTTTTTGTTTTAGAAACTCAAAAGCTTCTAAGTGATCACCTGGTTAAATAATGCCATCCCATAAATGACCCCTGTCTTCTGATCCACGTCTGATGTCCACTTAATTAAACCAGATTAGAAAAAGGGATTATTGCCAGCTCAGGGAGGCTGCTGCCACAGACAATGCCTCACTGCGGATTGTGCAGATATAATACGATTCCTCCAAGCCAGCCTTCATGTTTACACCTGCCTGGAAGCTCTCAGGCCCTGGAGTAACCTCAGGACACTCCTGGCCCTGTCTGCGGGTAACCGGTTCTTCGCTCAGATGTGCGGTCTGTGCTGTTCCTCCCCATCCGCCAGTACAAATAAGGTGTGGCACCTGGGCCCTTCTCCCACTCACATCGCCTGTTTCCTCTCTCTAAAAGTCACCTTAAGACCATGCTGGTAAAGAGGAGTGACTTAAAGGAGCTCAAATACATCTCACTTTTTTCCAGTTGGGAAATTGGCAAAAAGTTCTGTGGTTATGGTAATATTCTTGCCAGTTTATAGAAGCAATTAGATCGTTTTCTATAGCATCTGTGTGGAAGATTTCCTTTTCAGGAAATCGAAACTCCTTTGAGTGGTCTGATAATAGTAACCATAAGAAAATAATTTTCCTGGAATTGCTTCTGACCTCACTGTGAACTGGAGAGTATAACTTTGTGTCACTATACTCCATTTCATTAACCGTGTGGTTCAGATGCTTTGGCATTTTGGAGCCTTGGTGACCCTGGAGAGACTGCGTTTTCCAGGGCTAGCCAGTTCCTAGAGATAGCAAAGAACTTGCCTGAAAGCCTGCCTTTCATACACAAATCAACCAGACCATTACAGACCAGCCTGGCCAACATGGTAAAACCCTGTCTCTACTAAAAATACAAAAAAATTAGCTGGACATAGTGGCACACGCCTGTAATCCCACCTACTGGGGGAGCTGAGACAGGAGAATCTCTTGAACCCGGGAGGTGGAGCTTGCAGTGAGCCAAGATCGCGCCACTGCACTCCAGCCTGGGCGACACAGCGGGACTCCGTCTCAAAAAAAAAAAAAAAGAAAAGCAATCCAGTGCTCATACCCCAGCCCCCTCCTTTCTCAGACCCCTATACTCTGGGCCAGGATCTACCTGCCCTAGTCACCCCAGGGCCAGCTACCAGAATACTACAGACAGCCCTATGCCTCAGTCAATCATGGCCCAGAAATTATTCAAACCAGTCAGTGCTAAGTCTGCTTACTCTGCCTCACCTGTCCCTTCCCATGGAAAACACAAGAAACGCTCTTGCCCTCCTTTTCTTCATGCTCTATCTTCTGACCTATCTGGTGCCCCTTCGTCTTGGGAACAGTAAAAACTCTCTTTCCAGCGGCAGTCATCTCCTGATCTGTTGGCCTCATCACACCTGAATCATAATAATACCTATCTTTAATAACACCTATGGAAAGTACAAACCTGGGGCTGGGCTGGGACAACATTGTGAAGCTCTTTGAGCTTCATGAATAACGGGGCCAGGGGCAGTCACAATCCCTGCTATGCTCTTCGGCAGCAGCAATTTCTGGAAATGCAGCCCTCATTGAAGCTTCTGAGAGAAAGAGTGCCATCTTGTGGTATTTTGTAGTCTCTTAGGCCATTTCCTTTTTGAGACCGAGTCTTCCTCTGTAGCCCAGGCTGGAGTGCAATGACACGATCTTGGCTTAGTGCTCATTGCAGCCTTTGCCTCCTGGGTTCAAGCAATTATCCTGCCTCAGCCTCCTGAGTAGCTGGGATTACAGGTGTGCACCACCACACCTGGCTAATTTTTGTATTTTTAGTAGAGATGGGGTTTCACCATGATGGTCAGACTGGTCTTGAACTCCTGACCTCGTGATCCTCCCGCCTCGGCCTCCCAAAGTACTGGGATTACAGGTGTGAGCCACCGCACCCGGCCTCCTCTCTCTTTTAAAGAGATCATCTTTAGAGCAGTTCTAGGTTCACAGCAAAGTTGAGCAGAAAGTACAGACAGTTCCGATATAGCTCCTGCCCCTACACGTTCACAGCCTTCCCCACTACCAACATGGGCACCAGAGTGGTCCATTTGCTACAATCAATGAACCTATATTGATGCACCATTATTGCCCAAAGTCCATGGTTAACATTAGGGTTCGCCCTTGGTGTGTTGGACATTTTATGGATTTCGTTAAAAGTATAATAACATGTGTCTATAATTATTGTATCATAGAGAGTAGTTTCACTGCCCCCAAATCCTCTATGCTCTGCCTATTCATTCGTCCCTCCCTTCAACCCCTGGCAATGACTGATCTTTTCACTATTTCCATAGTTTTGTTGCAGGCCATTTTTACTCTAAGATTTTCTTTGTTTGGCTGTCCACTTTGTGCTGGGTGTGTAATATAGACTCATGATGAGTAAGAGAGACAGTCTGGAGCATCTTGGAGTCCATATTGGGATGCACTCATGAATTCCTATATTTTCCTACTCCAGGAAAGAGTTGCAGGTAGGGATAGAAAAAAAAAAAGTCAAGTAGACAAATAAAAATAATTAGGCTGGGAGCGGTGACTCACACCTGTAATCCCAGCACTTTGGGAGGCTCAGGAGGGTGGATCACCTGAGGTCGGGAGTTTGAGACCAACCTGACCAACACGGAGAAACCCTGTCTCCACTAAATATACAAAAATTAGCCGGGCGTGGTGGCAGGCGCCTGTAATCCCAGCTACTCGGGAGGCTGAGGCAGGAGAACTGCTTGAAGCTGAGAGATGGAGGCTGCAGTAAGCTGAGATCACACCATTGCACTCCAGCCTGTGTGACAAGAGTGAAACTCTGTCTCAATAATAATAATAAAAAGATATTATTTACAGGTAAAGTAAAAATTCTCTGGTGTTCAAGAGCTAAAATAAATTGTCTCAAGCAAAAGTCAAACTAGGATGATTTTTTTAAATTATTCAACTTATTTAGAAGTTAGTTTTTTCTGTTCCTGTTGAATTGTTTTGTTCTGTTTTCGATACTAAAAATAACCTTTTCATTCTTTGGAGCTGCTGGTATTTAGTATGGCAGGCAAACAATTGCCCTTTTCCCTAACACCAGCTTCTTGTTGTTAATATTCCTGGTGTCCATAAATGTTCTTGCTTCTTTCATGTTTGTCTTTGCTTATTCAATTGCCTTCACCTAGAAATGCCATCTCCTTCAGTCTGTCTATGCTTCTTAAGGACTCGCCCAAATGTTATCTCCTGCAAGCAACAGAAATCTCCACTAGCTCACCACTACCCCTAACTTCTTCCTGGATTTACCTATTTAGGCATCAGCTTTGACTTTTTAGTATAATACGTGAGAATTTAGCTCTTATACCACCCACTTTCCCTTCCTCAAATATCATCTTTAGTCATATAAGTAATCTCTAATTATCATTAGGACTTTGTAGAATAAAGCCAAGTTTTCTAGAATATTTAGGATAGGCTATTTCTTTTCTTGGCGCTGCTTTTTGTTTTGCAGGTCTTCCTCATAGTAGTAATTTTTAACTTAAAAAATGCCGTTGTAGCTCTCTCTGTGAGAGCTCCTTCTCTTCTGAAGCCTTTGGCTCCTCTGTGCCCATCTTGGCAGGTTGTTCTTTCGGGTTGGCTGTGCAGATGCCATCTTGAGGTTTTTCTCATCTGCTCTCCTAGAGTAGATCCATTGTGTCCTGGATCCCATGTCATCTTTCTTGGCTTTCCCTTTGTCATTTTACCTGACTATATCCTCAAGTAAAACCCTAAGAAAGCATGGAGTGGTATATTTTCTGAGCTCTAGCTTCTGAAAAAATACGACCCAGTGTTTGGGTTTTGGAGCCAGTCTGAGATAGGTTTGAATCTTGGTTCTCCTACTTATTAGCTGTATGCCCTTGGGCTGATTCCTAATTGCCTATGCATGAATTTTCCATTTGCAAAATGGGGGAACCAGTAATAGTATTAGTACCTATGCTTTTAGGGAGCTATGAGGATTAATTGAATTGGTACATGTAAACCGTTTAGAACAGTGCCTGCTGCATACCACATCCCCATCAGTATTCATGTCTCTCATATTCTACCCTCACGATTGATAGTTTGGTTGACTACGTATTTCTTTTTTTGTTGTTTTTTTTGAGACGGAGTCTGGCTCTGTCGCCCAGGCTGGAGTGCAGTGGCGCCATCTCGGCTCACTGCAAGCTCCGCCTCCCAGGTTCACGCCATTCTCCTGCCTCAGCCTCTCTGAGTAGCTGGGACTACAGGCGCCCGCCACCACACTGGGCTAATTTTTTGTATTTTTAGTAGAGATGGGGTTTCACTGTGTTAGTCAGGATGGTCTCGATCTCCCGACCTCGTGATCCACCTGCCTCGGCCTCCCAAAGTGCTGGGATTACAAGCGTGAGCCACCGCGCCGCGGCCTTTTACCCTTCTTTAGACTGTACAGTACGCTCCAATGCTTCCACTCAACCTTCCTTTCCTCTTTCCTTCATTCTAGATCAGACTTGCCTCATAGCTGAGAGCTCTTCCAGGCTTACTCAGCTTCCTCTCCATTTTCTCTCATAGGGATTTCCCTTAATAAAATCCTCTTGTGTTTAACTCATTTTCAACATCTATGTCTTGGAGTACCTGGACTAAGCCACCACATAATATTTGTATTATAATTACTTCCATTCTACAGGTTGAGAATCTGGGATCTGGAGAAGTTAAGTAAGTTAAATTACTCAAGTAAGGCCACACAATGTATATAAAGTGTGCTGCAAGGAGTTAAACCAAGGGAACGCGCACTCCAAAACAGAACCATCAATAAGTATCAATCCTGAAACCAACTAATAAAAGGTAAAGATACAATTAGCTTGGTGCAAAATGTTATTTTTTTCTCTAATTTCATTTTCTAAGATTTCAATGTTTGTAATTAAGAAGGGATGCATGATTTTCATCAAAACTCTCCTCAACAAGCCGGGTGTGGTGGCATGCACCTGTAGTCTCAGCTACTCAGGAAGCAGAGGCAGGGGGATCACGTGAGCCTAGGAGATTAAGGCTGCAATGAGCTGTGATTACATCTCATTGACCATGTGACCATGAGTATAAAACCTGTCAAGACCCTCAAGCTCAAGCAACGAGCAAGACTCTGCCTTAAAAAGTAAAACTAAGCAAAACAAAACAATCCTCAACAATTTGTTGCATATAACCAGCTAAACAGTAATATAACAGTTGTTGGCAGGGTGAGAAGAAACTAGCAGACTGTAGGTTTGTCATACGGTTTTTCTGTTTCTCCAGAAACACAGATATAATATAGGCAATGAAAACCGAGACTCATCTCTTAATTTCAGTTAAGCTAGTAATTGATTTACATCATTTACTTACAGGCCAGAAAAGTTTCTTTCAAAAGGCAGGAATGTTGTTTCATGTTAATCTAAGGAATTGCTTACTTTTTGTTTTTGTTCTTAATGATCACAGTTACTAATACAGTAAAGTAATATTTAGATAAAATACATTAGAATTATAGCTGACCAAAATCTGATTCCAAGCTGTTATATTGTTGACTATCTCACAATCACTCTTATTATGAATCATGTAAATAAGGAAAAATACTGCAAAGTAGACACACATTACTTCAAATGAAATATGATTTAATAAAATCAGTTATTCTTTGCCAATTTTGTAATGTTCAAAATAACCACAATTGAAATAGTGATACACACCAGAACAGTTCAAATGAAAAAGAGAAATGATACCAAGTGTTGACAAAGATGTGGAGCAACTGGAACTCTCTCCCACTGTGGATGGAAATGTAAACTGATGGACACCACTGTTTCCCATGTATGCTAAATCTAACCATATTCTATGACCCTGAGCATATACCCAGCAATATTTACCAAAAGACAAATACATGAATGCTCAGAGAGGCACCATTCAAAATAACCACAAGTTGAACTTATATTTGTATAGTGATATAGTATATAGCAATGAGAACTAACAAATTACAACTATATGCAAAAAGATTGAAAATCTTATAAACTAAATATTGGATGAAAGAAGCACAATACAGAACATATTCTATGATCTAATTCACTAAAAATTGTAAAACTATTCTGTTATGTTCCAAATCACCATAAGAACTATCCTATGAAATAGTGTCTAGAAGAAGTAATAATATAAAATTTCCTGATTTGAGTACTGGATACACAGAAGGGCTAAGTTTGTTTAAAAACAAAAAAAGTATTGAGCTGTACAGTTAAGATTTGGGTATTTTACTGTTTGCATGTATTTTCAGCCTTAGAAAATTATGTTAAAAAGTCTTTATGCTCTTTTTCTTAATATATTTACAACAGACAAATTTTCATTAAGCCACAGCATAAATAAAAAAGACCCACACGGGTATTTTTAACATGGACGAAGTGGTTCAGTCATCATTAAATGAGTACTTTCGGATCCAAGTCTGATATAAAAACTTACTTCCCTGAAGACTTTAATTTTGTATGCAAAATACACGGTTTCTAAATTAAATTTTTTTGTAACAAAGAGTTTTTGAGTTCCCCTCATGAAATTTTAATAAATCATTAATTTATTCTTTTTCTCTCTAATGCATAAGCAATGGATAAAACATTTCAAAGATCCCTACGGAAGTTTCTTCACTTGAAATATTGTTCACATTACGATGAGAAGGATGGAATAAAACACAAAAAAGATAGGAAATTTTTTTTTTTTTTTGAGACAAGTCTCGCCTGTCGCCCAGGCTGGAGTGCAGTGGCGTGATCTCGGCTCACTGCAAGCTCCGCCTCCCAGGTTCAGGCTATTCTCCTGCCTCAGCCTCCGAAGTAGCTGGGACTACAGGCATCTGCCACCACGCCCAGCTAATTTACCACTGCAATAAATAGAATAAAAACATGTTCAGAAAGACTTAGAAACTCGTTAAATAATGGATATTAATCACTTTTCCCCCTAACTCCTCATTTGGCAAGGTATGAATCTATGCATTCCAGTTTAGTCAGGTGGCAAGTAAGTAGTCCCATTGCATTTCATAAAATAAGCAGCTGCATGAATTTGAAAGATAATATTTCCACATGAAAAACTAATGACTGCACATGTAAAATCAGTAGTGTTTAGAAAGCTGTCATTTCAAAAAAAAACAAACTACCTAATTAAAAAGTAGCACAAATGAACTTTTGCCTATGTAAAAAAATAGAACATTGCTTAGCCTTTTCTTAAACCCCTCCCCAATTCTTACCAAGAAAGGATAAATACCTTTATTATAGTCAAAGCTCTGTTTTTATGGTTTTAAATTTTTTTTTTTTTTTTTTATTATACTTTAGGTTTTAGGGTACATGTGCACAATGTGCAGGTTTGTTACATATGTATCCATGTGCCATGTTGATTTCCTGCACCCATTAACTTGTCATTCAGCATTAGGTATATCTCCTAATGCTGTCCCCCTCCCCCACCCCACAACAGTCCCCGAATGTGATGTTCCCCTTCCTGTGTCCATGAGTTCTCATTGTTCAATTCCCACCTATGAGTGAGAACATGCGGTGTTTGGTTTTGTCCTTGCGTTATTTTACTGATAATGATGTTTTCCTGTTTCATCCATGTTCCCTACAAAGGACATGATACTCATCATTTTTTCTGGCTGCATTGTATTCCATTGTGTTTATGTGCCACATTTTATTAATCCAGTCTATCATTGTTGGACATTTGGGTTGGTTCCAACTCTTTGCTATTGTGAATAGTGCATAATAAACATACGTGTGCATGTGTCTTTATAGCAGCATGATTTATAGTCCTTTGGGTATATACCCAGTAATGGGATGGCTGGGTCAAATGGTATTTCTAGTTCGAGATCCCTGAGGAATCGCCACACTGACTTCCACAATGGTTGAACTAGTTTACAGTCCCACCAACAGTGTAAAAGTGTTCCTATTTCTCCACATCCTCTCCAGCACCTGTTGTTTCCTGCTTTTTTAATGATGGCCATTCTAACTGGTGTGAGATGGTATCTCACTGTGGTTTTGATTTGCATTTCTCTGATGGCCAGTGATGATGAGCATTTCAGCACCACACCACACCTATTCCAAAATTGACCACATAGTTGGAAGTAAAGCTCTCCTCAGCAAATGTAAAAGAACAGAAATTATAACAAACTGTCTCTCAGACCACAGTGCAATCAAACTAGAACTCAGGATTAAGAAACTCACTCAAAACCGCTCAACTACATGGAAACTGAACAACCTGCTCCTGAATGACTATTGGGTACATAATGAAATGAAGGCAGAAATAAAGATGTTCTTTGAAGCCAACGAGAACAAAGACACAACATACCAGAATCTCTGGGACACATTCAAAGCAGTGTGTAGAGGGAAATTTATAGCACTAAATGCCCACAAGAGAAAGCAGGAAAGATCCAAAATTGACACCCTAACATCACAATTAAAAGAACTAGAAAAGCAAGAGCAAACACATTCAAAAGCTAGCAGAAGGCTAGAAATAACTAAAATCAGAGCAGAACTGAAGGAAATAGAGACACAAAAAGCCTTCAAAAATTAATGAATCCAGGAGCTGGTTTTTGAGAAGATCAACAAAATTGATAGACCGCTAGCAAGACTAATAAAGAAGAAAAGAGAGAAGAATCAAATAGATGCAATAAAAATGAAAAAGGGGATATCACCACCAATCCCACAGAAATACAATCTACCATCAGAGAATACTACAAACACCTCTATGCAAATAAACTAGAAAATCTAGAAGAAATGGATAAATTCCTCGACAAATACACCCTCCCAAGACTAAATCAGGGGCGAAATTAGAATCTCTGAATAGACCAATAACAGGTTCTGAAATTGTGGCAATAATCAATAACACCAACCAAAAAGAGTCCAGGACCTGATGGATTCACAGCTGAATTCTACCAGAGGTACAAGAAGGAACTGGTACCATTCCTTCTGAAACTATTCCAATCGATAGAAAAAGAGAGTCCTCCCTAACACATTTTATGAAGCCAGCATCATCCTGATACCAAAGCCCAAGGCAGGGAGCCTGACAAAAAGAGAATTTTAGACCAATATCCTTGATGAACATTGATGCAAAAATCCTCAATAAAATACTGGCAAACCGAATCCAGCAGCACATCAAAAAGCTTATACACCACGATCAAGTGGGCTTCATCCCTGGGATGCAAGGCTGGTTCAACATACGCAAATCAATAAATGTAATCCAGCATATAAACAGAACCAAAGACAAAACCACATGATTATTCTAATAGATGCAGAAAAGGCTTTTGACAAAATTCAACAACCTTCATGCTAAAAACTCTCAATAAATTAGGTATTGATGGGACATATCTCAAAATAATAAGAGCTATATACGACAAACCCACAGCCAATATCATACTGAATGGGCAAAAACTGGAAGCATTCCTCTGAAAACTGGCACAGGACAGGGATGCCCTCTCTCACGCTCCCTATTCAACATAGTGCTGGAAGTTCTGGCCAGAGCAATCAGGCAGGAGAAGGAAATAAAGGGTATTCAATTAGGAAAAGAGGAAGTCAAACTGTCCCTGTTTGCAGATGACATGATTGTATATCTAGAAAATCCCATTGTCTCAGCCCAAAATCTCCTTAAGCTGATTAGCAACTTCAGCAAAGTCTCAGGATACAAAATCAATGTACAAAAATCGCAAAAGCATTCTTGTACACCAATCACAGACAAACAGAGAGCCAAATCATGAGTGAACTCCCATTCACAATTGCTTCAAAGAGAATAAAATACCTAGGAATCCAACTTACAAAGGGGATGTGAAGGACCTCTTCAAGG